>DWHU01001142.1:0-13752 GCA_018247975.1 Parides photinus | reverse complement strand
AGGTGGGGTCCTCATTGCTCACTAAGAGAGCCTGAGAGGAAAGATAAGTGCGAGGTGGTCCTCCCGTTTTTCATATTGGAGAGTTGGTGGCGAGAAGGGTTTACGTCCTTCTCTACTTAGATCTAGTACCGGTGGGTGTTGATAACTTCTATAGGTGATCCTGGGGATACGAAATGCACTGGTGATAACCACTGAGATCATTTTAGTGATTATGAATCTCCCATAACCATGACTTCTCACCGAAGCATTCGGAAGATTATCCCTGATACCAAAAAAAAAATATCTGTCACCGGTAACCGTCTAAACTCTAGACAACAGTTCTAGCAACTCAAAGTTTGATATATATCTGTTTATATGCTAAGTATGTAAACAAGTTAAAAAGCATTGCTCAGCCAATGACAATGGAGATCTTAACGACATTAAAATTAATAGTTCATAACCAATTCCTACATTTTATTTAAAAAAAAACATAATGATTCTCTTTGTTATTTGAATTATATCGCAACAAAATGTCAAAATCATAACAAACATGTCAAACACGGACGCATGGACGGATAGACTAGTGGCCACAATAAAAACGGAAAATAGGTTTACTTAGTACCAAATAATTAGTATGTCTGCTTAACACAGATTACTAGATATTATTATATAATGTTTAAATTGTCGCTTTATTATTTAACAGTTAATTGTAGAAAATTCATCTCCAACTGTGACGAAGAGAGGAAATTCTTAACTACAAATCACTAAGACAAGAGTCCGAATTTAATTAAAAGAAACAAGTTTCAAATTGGTAGATGAAACAAAGCTGTAGTTTGGAGACTCGCTTCCCATTGCAGGGAACGAATATAATTCTACATTGAAATTGTCTCGTCATTTTTGAAGCATCCGGCTGAAAGATTCGCGGTATCCATTGAGGTAGTCAGGTGCGTTGTCCGCCAACTTTTTTCAAAGGCGAACTTTGCAGACGGCTGAGAGTGCAATACCTACGTTTCACTTATTCAACGTGCCTTTTAAATTATTTCACATGTATTCATAGCAATAGTTCATACAGAACAATATGAAAAATACAAAGATATCACTCGATGTTAATTAATGAAAATATATTACTTAACATCCGTGATAGCCGAGTGGTTACGGACCTCGGCCTCCGAGTCGAGGGTCGCGGGTTCGAATCCAGGCGCACCAATGACTTTTTTGAGTTACATGCGTCTTAAGAAGTTAAATATCACTGACATTCCCAAAGAGGGTTAGCGTCAGGCAGGCGGCTGGCTGTAAAAAACATTGCCATAAACTTAGTAGTCTGTTTAGCGCAGATGAAGACTGACATACTGCGCCAACCCCAAAAAAATTTGAGAAAATGGGCAGGACTAAAAAAAGTATTACTTGATCGATAACTATTTGTTTTTTAAATCACGTAAACAAGTAGTTTAAATCTTAACGAGCAATACAGTAATAACATTTCTAAGCAAAGTTTAAGTTGCATAGTTACGTTTATTAAGGGTTGATATCTAAAGTAACATTTAAGATTTATTCAGCTACTCTCTTCGGACTTACATTAAAAATGCATTAAGCATTCTCATTTGTTCCCTCTATCCTTGTACTTATCATCTGATGTTACGTAATATTTCATAAATTAAAGTAGAATTTATTTCTGTAACCATCACCTATAGCAATTACAATAACACTATATTATGATGGTTCATGTGCAACTCGGAACATTCGTTAATAAGTATTTAAATAAACCCGATAAAATAAAAAAAAAATGCTGTATTGAATGTTTATTTATGCAAACTTAAGACATCATTATATCTGCTACATAATGTATAATTATATATACAACATTTGTTTGATTTATGTTAATATTTTTTAACATTAGGCCATAATTTTACTTATTTAATAATCTTTATTGTATATGCACATAAACAAAAAAAATACTATGTTATAAAATAAATAAAGTGAAATCATCGGTCTTATCACTCGAGGCAATTTCTTACGTTCATCCATAGTATGCAGACAGAAGGACAGGTAACAGGTAGTTGATATTTACAGTGTACCAGATGTATTAAAATATGATCACTATGTAATTATTAAAAAAACTTCTTTATTATTAATATGTCTATACTTACAAAACTCATATATATAAATAAATATAGGTAAACTTTCATTCGCACATTTTACGTCAAAATATATTAATTTTAACTTGTAATGATAAAACTTCCTAATCAGTATTATTATTAACTTTGACTCTAAAATTATTAGACATCTTTATTGACGATGTACTTATTCTGTTCCGATTTAAATAACAAGACAAAATAATGAAGGAAATAGGAAATTTTTTCGGCATCGCTGCTATAATTAACATTTACCTATAGTTGTCGATGGAAAAAGTAAGTCTACCTCATATACACAAAAGAGCATCAATCAACTTTAAGTATGGTTGTTACCGAACTTATAATTACTTATTCTTTTTATGACACTGTATTGCGGTTGAAAAAGTAGCAAAGAGAATAAAAGTTACGTATAACTTTAAGTTTGATGGGAAAATAGAGTACATGAAGCAACCCGTAAAGGAAAATTTATTTTCCCTTTTACAAAGGCTGCTTTTGAATGTACTACCAAAAAAATACATAAATGTTATTGTGTCGTTTTAGTAAAATTTATTAAATTAAACAAATATTTAGTCCCGGAATATATATCACGTTTGTATCAAATTAGAAAAAGTAATGAAACTTAGATTTCAGAAGCAGAGAGAGTAATCCTCAAATCCTTTTTATTTTATGCATTAGTTTATAGGGAAAAAAATATGGATTGGTTATAGAATAAAATCTAATTAAATTATTACTTAGGACTTAAGCCTTTTATGTATTGTTATCAGAGTTGAAGAAATATTAAGAACAACAACTTTGATGTAAAATTTATATCTACAATCTGAACACGTGTAATCTTATTAATTATAACATACATGACGAATGGTGATAAAATGTTTAACGAAGTGAGTTAACGCCCATTACAATGACGGCGGCAGGTGATGTTTCGTTTCATTATCCCATTGTAAGTGAAACGGAAGTAAAGACAAACGTAAATGTCAATTTTTATTTCGTTTTTACAGCCGCTGTCTGTTGGCCGCGACTGCGGGCACCTACAGTAAAACTTGCTCTTTTACGGCGAGATGAACAAAAGAGGCGGTAATAACTCCTCCGTACCAACGACGCTCCCCGCGGAACTCTCCGTAGACAACTGGAACAACTACGTGGACTGCCTTCTCAGGAATGGAAAAGTCCATTGACGTCCAGCAGAGTGTCTACACTCGAAATTTTAAAAGGAAACTTTGAGATAGCTATTTACAAGTACCGTTCTCCTACAATTAAAAGTTTCGTATTTCCTTACACAACATTAAACAAATTTAGTACCAGGGATTTTTTTAACAAAACTTATTTACTAAAACTTTGCAGGATTTTTTTTCTATTATTATAACTATGGACTAATAAATGCAAGTCGTGTAAATTTATTAACTTACCAAAAATAAACCATTTTTCTGGACAATCAGTCTATTATTGTTAAAGTTACCCATAAGGATGTATTATCTTGGACTAGATCTAAATAAAGCCATTTTTACATTAAACTAACTATCGAGCGTATCTCAAGCTAATGCTTAGGTATAGAAGTACGAGACTAGTGTGAATACCTCTTCAACGTGTGATAGACAAACTCTTCATCAAAATATTTCAGTCAACGTAACCCTTTCAAATAAACCTATGCAAACCTTAAACAATTATTGAATAAAATATTTATTTTAGTGCAGTTGTAATTAATGTGTTGACTGAGACAGTAGTTGATTTTATCATTAGACGCACGTATACCTGAAACCATGTTATGTAGGTGTGTTTTATTATGTCCGATCTAAGTGCAGAAAATTGTAAAAGTTTCTGAAGCAGTAGTAATATCGCAGTAGTGTGCTGAGAGATGTGACATTATTGCGTTATATAAAACTATAAGAATTTCCGCTGTGGAGTGCACTTGGAAATAGTTTGGTTTAACTTGTGAACAAATCGCAAATATGAAGCGGGACCATCACTACGGTACATTGTTGAAACTTACATTCCGACAATACTTCGAACATGGAGACTGTTTATAATCGCACTCTCATTGGGGTTAATTACACATTAATTATTATCAAAAGAATATAATATTTGCTACAAGCATTAGTTAAAATAATTTGTCTTTAATTATAATTATCTATTTCTTACTTAGTATGTTACATGATTATTTTTACAATAGTTTGATATTGTTGGAAACTCTAAAGAAAAATTTTATGGAAAGTGTATTAAGTATAATTTATTTGAATACAATTCGGATCATCTTAAATTATTAAAAAATTCCAAAAGGAATTACCCTTGATTTAGTTTAGAAGAAGGATTTCGTTCTGTATGCATGTGTGAACTGTTTATGCATCGTAAAGTCTTATCTACCCCACTAAAGCTCGCTACTCTAAGTTACAAGTATGTATGCAGCGCAAGCAGCCTCCACTGCTGGTTTGAAGTGTGATTTACACTTATGGTCCTGCAGTCTTAGCACGAAAATTTATATGGTCCTATTAAGCTTGCGAAACAAATTTCACCTACATATTGCTAATAATCCGAAAATTATCATTATTTATTAAAATAATCAAAATTCAAGATAGCTAGGAATAAAATTGCAATATAACCTTAAGCGCTAACAATCCACGCCTCAGGCGGAGGCTGTTAATGAGCGGGTATTAATTTAGGTGGATAATATAGTGGTCTCAGATGGCCTGTAGTGACCATTCATTATGCCACAAAGCTTAGGATAACTCTGCAACGTCGCTGTTCATCGTATAGTAATATAGTGCTAATAACTTGTTATTAGCCTTAAATAGCTCACGGATAAATCCATACAAGTTTACATTAATAGTTAACAAGTAGATCTTTGTTAGTTTCGTCTACATACGTATATATATCCTGAAAAGATCATATTTACTCAACGATTTTTCAACAATTTAGATTACCAAATTAGCTTTCATCGGATAAAAAGGCCATATTATAATTAGCTATCATAATCTTTTACGGTTGTAGTCTATCCTTGACTTATATTTGTAATCTACAATCATTTGCTTCCGAGCTGTTGACATTAAATCTAAAACCTTTTTTGACTTTTAACCATCAGTAATTATGATATTTTAATAATTGTAACATCTTTATTTATCTATATTTGTTTAATAATAGACTCGGTTGTATTTTATGCGTAAATTATTTGAAGATATGTTAAAGGTTTAAAAACAGAAGAATCGTCTTTACTCAATGTTAGGGTTAAGATATACAGATATACACCTTGTTAATAACTAATTAGCATAGCTACTTAGATAATTTGTTTTAATAGTTTATTTCCTGATTTATAGATTCGTGTTTAAGAAATCTTGTGCCTCTTTAATATGATTTAAATACGTATTAACAATAAAGACAAAGCGGAGCACTCAAAGAAGTAATTTTATGTTATTGATAAAATATACTTATACTAGAAGTGCTTTTACAGGAAGTCCCCGGAACCCGCATCAGTATTCCGTACAGTATTCGACGGGAGGAAACAAATTCCCAAAATTGAATTTTAGGAAACGAGTTGAATACGACACGGAGTACACAAACTCGAAAAAGAAACGAGATTTTTATCATTTTAACAATAGGTATGACTTTGTTCTCGCCTCGCGCCAGTCGCTCAACTAACTTATTCTATTATTCATTTACATACATACGCGGGTTCGTACGTAAATCAGAAATTTTTCTGTATCGAGTTTTCTCATAGGCAGGTATAACATTTTACGGATATATCTAAATAAAATGAAACGAAACTTCCTTTTTTATTTACGTTTTATAAAACTTAACGTTATTTATTGCTTTGTTTATAATTATCCACGTTGTATGTTTTGTTTATATTTCAATACACGAAAGCAAGAGACAAGTTAGAATTTCAATCCAAAAGTAAGAGATGTCTGTCGATAGCAAAGAGATATTGGTTAGGAAGATATAGAGATAGAAGATATTAGATAACCTGTCATAATTGTGTGACACATTTTTCAAAATGTTTTGGGGTCGGCACATTACGTCAGTTTTTTTCATGCATTCTTAACAGATGCTAACTCATCATTCATCTCCTTACACTCCATCTCTTACACAATCTATCCATCGTCTTAAGTCTTGTTCATACTCCGATTTTCCCGCTCTTAAGCAACAGATCAACAATATCAGATAATCTATATCATACAATGTTTGTACTGTTTGGCGTCAGTGAAAAAAGCTGCAGTGGTAACTACTTAGACGGTCACCTGCAACCGAGTACTATCTGCAAATAAATACATAATAAAATTTGTTGTAAAATTAAAAAGTATAGAGTATTACATATATCATCTATATCTCCACAATTTGATGAAAATTTGTATCTCTAGATGAATGCTACAAGTCATGAAAGACATTTACCTTTTCCGCAATAATATGAATTGCTTTAAGGTCTCTTTGACTTATTTATGTCGTACCTTCAATACCTTAAGTAACAGTTCTCTTATTTACAAATACAAGAGTGTATATATCATGTCCTTTAATTCTTGATGTGATTTGATTAATTCCTTAAACGTTCATAAGAATTTGGTAAATATTTAGTAGAACCTTATTTATCTGGTTATAACAAAGAAAATATCAAGGTGTAGTGGGTTATGTTTAATAAAGAGCTTTATGATGCATTTTTTATCAGAGAAGATATTTTTTTAGAGATACGAAGCCAGACTTACGAAGTATTTTTCTAAAATCTTCATGGTGATCATTTTGTGCATTAAGAAAGGTCGCAAGATTTTCTTTAAGAACATAACCAAGAGATGTCCAACGCCATAAAAATATTTATATTTTAAACCATTTTACTTTACAAAATAACTTCAGTTATCTGTTTTAATGATTTTCACGTACGAATAAAGTCCATTTGTGGCAATGAGAAGTTTTTTTGTTACTTTCGCTTCTCAACTTTTCGAAAACACTCATACTAGTTAAGTGTCAGAGGTTGTCTTGAGAAACTTGGGCAAAATCCCCTCTTCAACTATTAGTAATTCCATCACGTATACAAGTAACAGATTCAGACATGAATTCTGACGCACTGAATTAACTAATATATTTATAACCAGTTAAAACTTTAGGATATAATTAAGCATATTAAAATTCACGGAACGAACGACTTTTGTCCATTATCGCCATCATTGGATTCAATGTTCAATAGCGTACATTAATTGTTTTCTATTTTACCTTTACTTTCACACATTTTTAGTGATCTGTTTTAGACAATCCTTTTAATGTTTAAAAAGAAAAACATCATTTATTTCAATTAGAGGTTTACGACCACATTTGAAACGTCTTAAAACTTAGCTTTATAGTGGGTAGTAACGCGTCCTCTAGAAGCATAGAAGAATCCACAAGAAAGTTAGATAGTAATTTTTTGTGGTTGTTGTCACAAATGTCAACATATAATAATTGAACTATTTATAAATAATACATTATAATGTTTAAAACATGTAAAACTGTACAGGTGCGAATATTTAACAAGTCCATTTTAGTGAGAAGCACGTGAGAATAATTTTCCGCCTTAGTAAAATACATCAAACAATTTACTGCGCATCATTTTGTTATTGTTTTTATCTTTGACGTTGCGTGACTGCTATTTTATGTAATTAAGTCGCAATGAGCTAGTTAATAAAGAGATAGTTCAGGAATCGAAGTGAGGATCTTTGTATTATAAGGCAAGCTAGTAATCACTTCACTAAAGAATTAATCAAATAATTATAGTAAATATTTCGTATTAACCCTACATTGAGTTGGTTTGCGATACACTGAAATTGTTTATTCGTACGTTCATGTATTTAACGAATAACGGCTTAATATTATTATCAAACGAAAATAAACGTTTGGTAGTGATGGGTTTTCATAACGCCGCCATTGTACATGTTATTGACATGTTTGTATACAGACATTGCGAAGGGTTTAAGCATATCTCAAATATCGATACAGTGTTCTGGTAGAGAAGCATCATTATCTACTCTATTAATGAACTGTACACAAGTCAAAATTAAAACAAATGTGTAATGTATTATAACAGGCAAACTTAAAGAGCGAAGATATGTTAGATACCGAAAGAAATACTGGTAGAGAAATATAAGGATGTGTGTTCTTTGTAACTTAAGTTAGACATAAATTCCCAAAGTTGCGGTTAACTTTCATTATTAGAATCTTCATGAAGAAAATAGAGCGTATTATTTAAACGAAAAACCAACTTAGCGATGAAATGAACATGTTGTTAATCTGATGATAAGTTATAGTATTAATAATATAATAATGTAGTACTTAAGTATCATTGGGACGGTTACAGGTAACAGAAAACTATTACCATAAATCGTAGTATTCATTCAAAGTAAAAGGTTAAATAATAGTTCGATGGCCGAAAGTTTTATTACAGACATTAACAATGAAATTTTTGAACGTCACTTTTTGATTACATAGAAAAATGTTGGATATGTGTATAAAATTAATCATAACATTTTTGAAAATTTTTTTAAAGATCTTTTTGGTTAATCGAGACGAATTTTACAATATCATTGGATTGAAGATGGCCTTAAAAATTATGTGTAAATTTGCATAAATATACAAACATTTGTATATAATTGCATTGACAATGAGAGTATAGACAGAGGTAGACAGTGAAAAATTAAAAATATCTAACATTTGGCGAAAGTGGTGGATAATTAGCTTTGTCATTCTACTTTTAAGAGAAGGCTCGGAGTCTGAGTAACGGTAACAACGAGAGGACACAACTTTTATAGAGTTTTTATTATATTTTATGACTAAAGTAGCAGTTCTGTCTGTTTTATGTTTAAGTGGTAGTTGAGGTATTTACACAGGTAAATATTCAAGCTCACCCGTTTATAGGACGTCCATATAATTAGCATGTAGACCCAAGTTGCATTTACACAGTGTTTATCCACGTACACAAATTGATATTCAGTCTGCATTGCACCATAGAGGTGTGTTTTAGTTTGCCTCTGAGTTTATTTAGTAAAGCCATACTTATTTACATAAACTTTCTCTACATTTATATTACGAAGCTTTTGAATGTCACGTTGAATATTTCGCACTAGTTAAAAGTGTATATTAAATGTATATAATAATTCCACGAATGACATTAGAAAAGTACAAGGTAATCGCCATTTTTAGCAAAGTATAGAGACGATGATGATTATCATTTGAGGGTAAATTATGTGACTTTCTCATAATAATGAGGCGGCATAGATGATATGTGTCAAGAGTTAGCGACTGCTTAAAACTGTGTTACTCCTTAACGTAACCTAAAATAAAAACTGAAAAATCTGTACTATTGCATATTAATACATTAAACAACAACCAACACATTTATATAACAAAAATTTAAATCTGTTATGTTTGTGTAATTGTGATATTAAAACGTTAAGTCTACACAAAAAAAATAGCCAAATTCGATAACATTCTGATTTCATTACCCTGTAGTGAAAAAAAGGTTGTAAAGAACAAATTAATTTCTCCCTTACCCTCCGTTATTTATCTTTTCAATATTAATGTTATGAAAACGTTGAACTCGAAGACAGACTGTTCACACTATACTCGATCTTAATTGCTCTCACACTAAGCGACAGCGTTAATTAACATAATTACTTCATATAAAGACTTATTAACTTAAAAGTTATAACGGAATGAGCACTTTGTCATGTCAAGCGTTTAACGGACTCTTTAATTTCTCCTCGAGATATAAATTAAGACATTAAACAGTTTAAGTAAACACAATAAAGATCTAATATGGTAAAGTAAATATTATAACCATATTACAATTATTTTTTAAAGTACCTCACTGTTTATTAACTATATAATAATAGTACATAAATAGGTACCATATTAATCGTCTTATGTCTTTATTCTTTAAACAAGAAAAAATTTATGTTTATCCTAAAAGATTTTTTTCAGCAAATCAATGAATGTAAATTAATATTTAATAATAGCAAGTAACTGTTACTATAAAAATTATAAGATTTGGAATTATATAGATCTGTGCAGAAAGTTCTAGATAAACAAATAGCCATAGCATAGCAAATATCTGCTGTTATACACGCAATCAATGGAAAATGTAATAAAATGTTTCAAATAGAAATATTGTATTATTTAATAATGAATTATGGATATTGTTACGTTGTATATGTAATTAAATAATTATAATACTAAACTAGTTTCATTGTAGAATAGAAATAATTGATAAGAAATTCTGAAAACTTTCTTGGCGTGAGACAGAAAATGTAGATGAAATGAGTTTCTTTGGAATGTGGCAATATTGGGCGCACATGTAACTCACAATGTACGTTGCTAGCACACAGTAACGTACGAGCTAGTAAGAAGTAGTAGAGATAGTAAGTTAGTAATACTACGTACATCGTTAACTACGAAGGAGATAGTGGAGTTTAAATATTACTGTACATGTTAAAGGCTTTTTTATAATTCCTAAAATTAATATTAATTTTCCTCGTTACGTAAACATGATTATAGATTTTTCAAAGTTTAACCTCAAATTCCACGGGAATTGTAATCTTAATCGTCCTGCCCATTTCCCAATTTATTTGGGGTCGGCGCAGTATGTCAGTCCACGGGAATTGTAATATGTAAATAAAGATATCGTTTATAAGATACAACTCAGTATAAATAAAGCATGTATATAGGTTAATTGAAATAATGTGGAAGAAACATGTTATTTAAGAGTGTATAAATGTTGTAAATAATTTATACAAATTAAGTTTTAAATATTAATATCAGTAAGAAATCAGAAAAAAAAAGTACTCCTAACTTTTCTCCAAATGTTTATATACTTTACTATTAGTAATAATAATAGTTTTTTTTTCAGCGTCCTATTTGTTCCTGCTGCAGGGACTCAGCCTTGTTTCATAATGAGAGAGTATTTGGTCTTAATCCAGAATGCTAGCCAAGTGCGGGTTGGCGGATAAAGCTAGTCATATTTAATTTCTTAAAGCGCACATAACTCATATAAATGTCATCGGTGCGCGCCGGATTCGATCTCGCGATCTCCGAATCGGAGGCCGAGGTCCCAAACCACACAGCTACCACGGCTTATTTTTAATATTACAAATTGTATTGTTAACAAGAAAATACAGATACAGAGAGAAAAAATAAATAAAACGTGAAAAACTGTCGATCAAGTAAATAAACCCTTATATCGGTAATTGTTAAGGGTGTGTATGAAATTTTTATAGAAATACTTTTTTCTGTACATGTTTTCGGCGTATGGGTTTTTCTGTGTATTCTGTATAGGACGCTGCCAATGGAGGAAATATTAAAAAGGTTCTTATACAAATTGTACAAAGTGAAAATATAAACGGACAAACATTTGTTTTTAAATGTGAAAGAATATTGTGTGTACTGTTCAGTAACGCAAGCCGACCCGTTCTCTTAGATTCAATTTTAAAAATTTGTTCCTAACAGAGTCGCATTCTGAATATAAATGACTAACAGCGACTTGCATCGCCTAAATATTCTTAAAGTAAAATCTACTTTTGATTATTTGTTTGACTTGCAAATAATGCTTCGGGACAAAGAAAACTTGTTTGATAACTAAGCTAATAATGAAATAACGTTTACATTCGACCTTTACACGTAACATTTACGTAATTATGAATCTGAATAGTATTATAAATGGAAAATACTTTTGGGTAAAGTCTTAAATACATTATTTGTATTTAACTTTCCATTGGTCATAATGTTTTAATGTCAAAGTACTTTTAAACCGAAAACAAATAGTGGATCCGAATTCGTCGCACGCCTACGTGGCCACAAATAGTAGAGTTTGGTGAGGTCAGGGTTTTTACGGAATTGTTTGTATTGAGATTTAATACTGTATTACTTTTTGTATTCATTTAATACTGTAATAATAAAAGGTTCCGTAAAGAAGAATAAGAAGAGAAGAGAAGCCGTGATAGCTTTAGTTTTAAGGCGGTTGATTTCGGTTCGATTTCCACCCTACTGATCATGAGCTTCCGCCGAAGGAAAATGTCGCGAAAAAACCAACATGTTTTTGTGAATATATGACATCCGCCAACCCGCACTTGGCCAGCGTGGTGGGTAGTAAAGCCACACTTCTCTCATTATGAGAGAAGAACACTGGTATTGTAAATTCTAAACACTAAGCGGGCTGTAAAAAGAAAGAAAATAGCTTTTTTTAAAACGCAATGTTTATTGTATAAAAATTTTGAAAAATTCTCTCCTCTGGAAAATTCGTTAAATCTGAGTTCACTTAACTTGATTTTTAGTCGCTAATTTAAACAGAAATTAGAGATCTTGTTTCAGAATAGTTTGAAATGGATTTTATGAAACAAAACGCGTGAAAAGAGTTAACTGTAATCGTTACTAACCAAAATTTATATAGTAAGAGCCAGTGTTTCTCAAACTTTTTTGTGTCATGACCCACCTTAGCTATTTTAAAATTCTTATGCCCTTATATAACATACATAATTTGTATTATCAAAAAATTTCGTATTACACTGAAGAAACATGAATTATCTAAGAATAGGCCTTTTTTAATTTAGCACCGAAATATTGCAACGTATTTAAATGGCCCGGAGCGAAGGGGTTAAACATGTGTATTGTGGGCCGTGGGCGTACGTTGGGTAACACTGGTCTAGGCTGTAAGTTCAAAGTGTATTTATCTCATTCTCTTACTGATTAAACATAAAATGTGATTATACGTTAATGTTTCATTATACGATATTAATTCGAGTTGAAGTTGAAACAGTTACACGCGGGTACATTGTTCGCTCTCGCTCGTTTTCATTTTCGTCAATAGCACATTTCGCGTGCGGTACGCGTTCATAGTGCCGACGGAAATTGAATGCGAACTACTATCCACTACGGATGACTGCTGACAGCATTGGTCCTCTACATATATCCACTGACGTCCTATCTGTCCATCAGTCTCGGACACAAAGACATCTATCACGCGCCTGCTACAACAATTTTGATGACAAGCTAAGCCTAGGTATAAATCCAATAAAAGTATATCATTTGATTACTTAAATTAGAAAAAAAAAACACCTGGGTGTGAATAAATTATAAAATGTTTATTATTACATAATACTTACTATACAGTCAGTAACACGGAATTGGAAAATTATAAAAACATTACTAAGATATATATATGTTATTTCCTTGAGTATATGAAAAATAACAAAAGGCCTCATGAATGAGTTTATTACAAAAGTACCTTTCAATTACAAGAGCCACGTATTAACCCGAGTAAAATTCACAAACTATCGGGAACTCAATAATCTCGTTAAGTTCATTGTATCGTTTGTTACTTTGAAAGGTAATTGGATTCGTATTGAGTAAAAAGAGGCAAAACTTCGAACAAGAGTTCTTTATTTCATTCATTTCGGGATACCTTAAAGCGACTTGGTACTTGAAGATAATACAACCAATTTATAAAGGAAAGATCAAAAGTAAAAAATGTAATTCGAATTGATATTAAGTACATAATACATTGTAAAAATTACAAATAATTAAACGTAGACATGAAGCCGTGATAGCCGAGTGAAGTCGTGATAGTTGAGTGGTTTGGGACCTCGGCCTCCGATTCGGAGGTCGCGGGATCGAATCCGGCGCGCACCGATGACTTTTCTGAGTT
>DWHU01001141.1:0-13756 GCA_018247975.1 Parides photinus | reverse complement strand
ATCCATCGTTTCTTTGGTCTTCCTCTTCCTCTCCAACCAAACACATTCATACCAAAAACTTTCTTTATTACATCCGTATGTCCGTAATATGTCCGTACCAGGACAAACGACTTCCTTTCATCTTTTCTACCACAGACTATTTCTATTTCTTTAAATATTATTGAATATCTTTGTTGACAAAAAGGAAAATTATCGTTACTTATATATGTGTAGCTTTCACTAGTTGAAAATTTCGTCGCATCATCAATATTAAACATTTTTCTCTTATTAAAGTTTGAAAATTTTGTAATACAGCTACGCTTGCTTAGTAACCGTTGAAGGAAACCATCAAAAACTTTCTAACTCATTGTGATTTGCGACGATGTTGCAATTTAAAAATTCTAGGCTATAGTGAGTGGTTGAAATTAAAACGCAAATTTTTGCAGACATTTAAAAGAGGCCACTGGTCCACCTGCTTTCTTGACGACGGTTATCTTATTGTAAAGTACTCAGCCCCGATCGCAGACCATAGCTAATGGAAAAGAGAAACCTGAAAAGAAAAAAGCGTTAAGTTTTTTCAGCGAATAGCATTTACTGGTAACAATGATATTTAAAACCGCGTTCATTTATAACAAATTTTCTTATACACATTGGCAACACTCATTAATTTTAGATTTTGTTTTATAAATTTGATCTAGACATAAGCACAAAGATATGATATACCTATTAACTTACTTATAATGTTATGGTTTAGTAAGTTGAGACGCTAAAAACACAGCCTACCTCACAAAAAGTATTGCAAAAAGGTTTTATAAATTAAGGGATTCATTACGGGGCTATGAAATTATATAAAATTATAGAATAATACTGTAAACTTAATAGGTAAGAGATAACAAAGTAAAAATTATATTTACGTATGGATATTATTTATACCATTTAATAGTATTACGTGGGACAACGTGGTGATATAGGATTTATGGGCTATTTATTATATTATTACGTCGTATGACAACCGTTATAGGTTTATTTGCGCGATTAGATCATAGGTGTGAAACCGACGTTATCAGACAAGAACCGGTTATATTCGGTATTGTATACATATAAAAAAAAATATATATTTTCTTCGCATGATGTCATTTCGCAATAGACATTGGCTCGTTTCGATGAGAGCATAATCAAGACGCCTCCGGTCGGTATGCCAGCGGTACGATGTAGGTCATCATTGACAATAGACTATGGGTATAAATATCTATTTTAGTTGTTCGACACGGTTTTCGCAACACCTATTCATTTACGCAATCAGTTTCAGCTTAAATTATCATTATAAATAAGTATTTGCTTATTACATAGTTTTAAGCCTAATTTGTAAGGTACTCAGATCGCTCCTCACTGGGCTTCAGTTTTCAGTAAAGTAAAACATCGTATTGGAAGATGTGATAGCTTAGATTGTAATGCGATCGAATGGGTTAGAGAAGTTCTAGTTTTGTTCCCCACTACCTAAGCTTGTTTTCGGCGAAGAAAACATCGTGAGGAAACCTACATTCTAAGACACAGCTTTTGTCATAATGTGATATCTGTCAACCCGCACTTAGCCAGCGTGGTAGATAAAAGGCCACAGATCTCATTATGAGAGGTCTCGAGTCCCAGCAGTAGAAACATTAAGTGGGCTGTTTATTGTTATTAAAACACCGTAAGGAAACTTTAATGTTCCTTTAACTACAACTATCGTTGATATGTGTCATCTATCAACTCCCACTTGGCTAATATGGTTAAGAAACGGCCTTGACTCTCTCTTTGCACAAGGCTTCCGAGTACCTATTGGAAAAAATTAAGAGTGCTATTTATTATTATATGAAAGTATATTCAGATGTTATTAATAAAATTATTTTTAAATGATGCAATCAATCAAGATGCTATCTTGTTTAGGTTGTTTCAGACATAGTAAAAGATTGCTTGACATAACTTTCAATTTTTGTTATATGGATGTTAATTCTTTACCAGAATTGTGACAACGGATGTAAGTTTTAATGTGCTTTACAATACTTTAACTAACAGATTGACCTTGGTAAGTAAACGGTACGTCAACTCAGTCGGCGAAAAAGTTGCGCTAAATTATTGTATTTTACCGTTACGCGCCATTTGCTTTGTCCTCAGTTGGGTTGCATGTGTCGCGATGAAACGATGTCGTAACATGTTGTCAGCATATATATACAAAATATCATATAAATACAGCATTTATTTGTATATTTACATATATGTAAAGCCGTAATAGTTCAGTTTGTAGGGCGATTGAATGCGCTATACGTCTCAAGGAGTCGCGAATTCGATCTCACAGAGCTTGAGCTTCCGGTGAAGGAAAACAATGCGAGGAAACCGACATATTCCGAGGAATAGCCTTTGTGAATATGTGACATCCGCCAACCCGCACTTGGCCAGCATGGTGGATTAAGGCCACAACTCATTATGAGAAGGACCCGAGTCCCTTGCAGTCCCATGCAGTGGAAACATTAAGTGGGCTATATATGTTTATGCACTATTGTTGTTACATCAACTTAAACACATAGTTGATAATGAGGAAATTATCTATCAGATTTAGATAAGAGTGTTATTATATTATTCTTAAAAATTCCTGTACTTCCCACTGTCAAAATACTTAAAACGTGTAAGATGCAGTCATCGTTCAAGTTAATATTAACGTTTTCATATACATATATTGTTTATCTGCAGAGTTTACGGTTTAGGACATTTACTTTTGGTTTTTGTTTAAAATTCTGAGTAAAGCACATCATAAATTTGAGTACCTATTTTTTATGTATTAATACTTAAAATTCTGGTTAAATATAATATATTAATTAACCGCAATAGCTTCTGAACACCAAATATATATAAAAAAAGAGGACATTCGAGCTAATTTTTAAAAGAGGTTAATTTGGCAACTACAGTATTACTCTTACTTTGATATGTTGGTAAATTAGATAGTGCTGTTTTAGAATACTAACTGTTAAGAATATCTGTAATTATGCACATGTGATATGCTTTAATAAATGTCTAGGTTATAAGTGGTTTTACTTAGTCGATGCAGTTTTAAAATTAAATAAAAGATAAGACAAGTCAATTTGAATTCTTCAAAGTGATGTACTGGCTTGTTAATACTATGAAAGTAATATCCAAAACATCCTCTATCGTCAAAGATCTCCGTGGTAATAGACAAGAAATTAGCCACTGTGTCACAGAGGTATTATTTATAATATTCTGGTTGGGTGTATCTTACAAAAGACTATAGTCTTTTGAAATGTCAACCATGAAGCTAAAAAGATAATGTGCTTATTAAAGTTACTAAGAAAGTGTGCAAAGAAATGAATGGCAATAATACCATATTGTAATATTTTTTTTCACTTGTTAATAGCAGAAGTAGCACAAGACCTGATTAACGTAAAGTTTATGAAATATTTTACAAATACAACATGATGTACGTCTTCTACTTTAATAGTTTCTGTCTGCAAGTTCATTTTATTGCACTTTCTCTTTCAAACTTTATTATTGGCCGATAGATATTTAAAAGCAATGAAATACATCAAAGTTTATATCGATTTCACTTTCGCAATTTTATTTTGTACAAAAAACTCGGAAAGTTAATTGCTACACTTCTATTGAAATATATCAGTTATCTTGTATTTTATTACCATTAATTGCTATATTGTAGTTTCTTACATGATCTCTAAAATATTAGTAGGTCGGTCGATCTTATAGTCAAAATGCGTTGAATTTATTAAATACAATAATTTCTTGTTGTATCAGACCCTTCTACAATGACCTAAGTGTAAAATTAAGTTAGCTTAGAAGCGTAAGGCTTCTCGTATCCAACCGATTATTGGTTACGAGAAAGGCCACTTCGAAGTCATCGATGCATCAAAATATTTTTATATTATCTTCATAATATATTGTTGAGATAAAAGAAGTTTTGCATGTATATTTAAAATTAATAACTTGTACAAGAAACAATCTGCAGTATATATACAAAGTTCATGGTAATTACAAAAAAAATCAGTTTGGGCTTCAATAACCCACAGATGAATTCAATCTTGCATCTTTAGTTTAAAGTCTCTGGGTTTTTTAAAACTTTTGACTAACTTTTAGTAGTTTGTAACTAGACTGTACTCGGTTGAACAAATACAAAGATATACACGTTAACCATACTTCTTCTTGTGCTTCTTCATGTCAGAAGATTGGCATAAGCTACAGAAGGCTGAATAGGATAGTCTCGATTTCCGGGTATTTTTGGATCAAGGGTTAAACAAGTAGAATTATATTTGACAATGACATTCATAAGTACATTTATGAGAAATAATGTAGATGACCAGTGGTTTCAAATTATGGCGATGAAATAAGACCCTTGGCGGTTTACCACAAGCACAAGTTCCGCGGAAACTCTTTTATGTACTCATAACATTATAACCAATCGTATTGCATTCTCGGAGTTCCTGCAATGCGATTTTACGATTCCGAGATGTAACGTCGCCGCTCGATGTGTTTCGGCAACGAATCATTCTTTCGACAATGATCTCATAAAATTATGTTAAACTACCTCAAGAAATACATTTTAAACGAAATACTTTTTTTTGCAATCGTTTTTAAAATTTTTACTTTGTTATGGATCAGGGATTACAACTGGCTCTGTTGGCAGAGACCATCTAGAAAGGTGGTACCGCAGCTCCTATTGCAGCCGACAAACAGTACTAAGCAAATATTACTGTGTTCCGGTTTGAATACTCCAGTATCATGAATGTTTCGCTGTTTCTGTTAGTCCAAGTGAGGCACAATTTAATACTAGAAATGGGAATAAATAAATATCGCCTCAATCTAGATTATCTAAAATAAATAACTCCGTCGTTGGATAGTTAGTGCGATATTACAATATGCCAGATCATATCTTGATCCAGTCGGAAAAGAAGTTCAAAAGAATTATTAAGAATACTTTATGTAAAAAAGCTTGTTATGAGCTAAATGATTACTTAAATTACCAATCAGTGTGGTATTCTCCATCGAGTTCAACAGTGACTGGTACAACTAATGTCGTTACAAAAATGTTGTAATTTTTTAAAAAAAGATTGCTGCAGTGTTTGTTCCGCCGCATTATTTTCTGACAGTAAAATTTTTTGAAGCGGTGGTAGATTCAAAAAATGTTTCAATGAAATCAATTTGAATAAATGAGTTTTTTAATGATTGATTGATTGAAGAGTGTTATAGCAAGTGAAATCACTGGGGTAATGAGACATATCCTATGTGACAAACCGCCAAGCGCAATCAGGCTGTTTGTCAAAAGAATACCAGAGTATTTTGGATGATCGTGCCTAATCATCTTCGCTCCTATCACTTATCATTGAATAACTGTAAAGTTCTTATTCAATGGAATATTTTATAAAGGATCGACGTGATACTTGAAAGCCAATACACCCGAACAGTATTATGTATATTACGTCTTTTTAGGCTATTCCTGTCCGCTGCTGCTGTAATTTCTAAAATTATTAGAATGTTGTGTTCATAAATCAATTTACCTTACCGGTTACTAGATCAGCGATGCCCATACGAGTACGCGGAGTCCTTTAGTGGGTTCGAGAAAATATAAGAGAAATCAAAATAGTTAACTTATATAAATATTATTGAAATAAAGTATCTCTACGTGTAGTTTAAAGGGATATTTATAACTAATAACTTATGCTAGAGAATGAAGAGAGAGAAAGAGAGTATATTTCAACTGGATAGTCGGAGCCATCGTCGCAAGGTAGCTAGCTAGTCTTTTAGTGTTTTATCGGATGCATTTTGAAGAATGTGCACAAGAACTGCATGATCTAATACCGCCATCACCCTTTTACCATCGGACGTACAAGCACATTGCGGACATTCATCCCTAAGTTGTCGATATCCCGCGCATTAGGATGAAGAGATTTTCTTCGTCCTTCATAATGCGAACAACGAAGGACTGGACCAGTCTGCCGGCGTCAGTGTTCTTGTCCAGGTATAATGTTTGAATGTTCCAGGGAAGAGCGAATAGGCTACTTCTAGACTTATGCGCCTTATCACCAAAGACTACATCGCCGCTTACCATCAGGTGAGATCGTAGTCAAGCGCTAGTCTGTAATGATTAAAAACAATCAAAAAGTGACAATTGATAGATCTTAAAAAAAGGAGAAAGAGTAACTTTGGTAGGGGTACTTATGGTAATAATGGGATGTATATAAGATCATTCCTGTAAATATCCAAAAAAAGGATAAATAACGTCGCTATGTTTCTAAGTACATTTGAAATAGTGATGGCTGTGTTTAAGTTTAGCACGACGGTCATGTCCAGTGTGTACCGTACCTGTT
This sequence comes from Parides photinus, assembly GCA_018247975.1. Lineage (NCBI taxonomy): Eukaryota > Metazoa > Arthropoda > Insecta > Lepidoptera > Papilionidae > Parides > Parides photinus. Next base: position 7,412 of record DWHU01001141.1, on the reverse strand, counting down.
GCGTGGCTATCAGCTCTCGTATCACGTGATCGACGGTGATGCTTTTATATAAGCTATTTATAACGGCCTGATGTGTACTAGAGGCAATAACCTCGGCCATTTTTATACGTTTGTTTTTAAACTGGAGGTTATATCGCAAATACAAATTGATCTTTAAAGAAACTTGAGCGTTTTAACGAAACAATTTTTTTGGCAGTGTTACGATATAAACTATACATGAATAATGAAAATGCGTTTAATAATAATTTGACTTGAACGATAATGACGATTAGTTAAAATATAGTAATAATAAGATATAACATCATGTAGGAATTGTCATTTTGGGACAAGTTAAACATTTTGAGATTATAAGATTAAACAAAACGAAGTAAAAGAATGTCTTAGATAAAGGCTAAGCACATAATACAAAATCACATATATTATAATTTTTTATCTCATAAGTTTCTGTCCTAGGCATACATTTATTCAAGTGAGATGTAAATCTTAGGTTTTTGGATTATAAGTATTACAAAAATGCTTTCTTAATTTAACTATTTCCAATGGAGCATATACATTCAAATATCATAAGCAACACCATCCATTATCTGAATTATTTCATAAATATGAAATGTTTTGTACACTTTTTTATTACAATAAAGTATTTTAAATAATAGTTAACCTTAGAACTACGTCGTCAGAGCTACGTGATTAATTAGAAAAACATCATAGCAATTAAATTTACATATAATGCATCTTCACCTGAATGAGTACGTTAGGTTACAGGGAACAAACAGTTCAAAAAAGTTATAAATGTAGCCTTTGTGTCAAAAATCTTACGTAAGCGAGTTTATTTAATTGTTACGAATCTGGTTGTAAAAGCAGCATCTTAAGTTTAATTTTTATAGTACAGAATTTATTAGTGGTGATCAAAACGGTGCTGTGTAAATATTTTACATGGTTCTTCTTAGTTATAAATAGACGTATGTAAATGTCACTACATGCTTGTCTAGTTTTTCCTATAGATTTGATTGATACGAATGATTTTTACATGTCGTCATGATCATAATTAGCAAAGGCGTCATCGCTGTATGATGAATTAATAATAAAAAACTGATTAACAAACAAAAACGTCCGTGTGTTCGCGGGTGGGCAGCGCGGGAATGTAATTCCGAACATTTCCGGCGAGAGTATGATGGAGGCGTATCATTTTATGAAATACTAACTACCGCTACGAGCTTCCTCGAAACCTGTTTTTTTGCTGATTACACTTTATTAATTACTACTAAAAGATTTGTGTACTTCATATATTGGATTATTTACATTAACACTATGTATTTAGTAGATTTACTCTCAAAACCAATAGCTTTTTGTAACCAAATGATAGCCGCTATTCTACTGAGTATTGAGTCTCAAATTAATCAATACAAGTTATCGATAATTTAGTCAAACATATAGATTAGAAATATTCTCTCAATTTCAAAACATATCATAAATACAAGTATTCCAGACTAGAATATTATAAATAAATAAATAGATAAATAAATATCATTGGACAATTCACACACAACACTGTCTAGTCCTAAAGTAAGCAGAGTATACTCGCTTGTGTTATGAGTACCAGATAGCTGACAGACTACTTAAATACATTTTTTCTAAATATATACATATCATAGATAGAAAACACCCAGACTCGGAACAAATATTGTTCATGGCGGGAATCGAACTCACGACCTCTTACTCAGTAAGCAGGTATACAACCAACTGAGCCAATCGGTCAGTCTATATTATAGTAGTGTAAAATTAATAAATTCTCGATTATTTTGATTCAGTATTTATTTTTGTGTATATTCATTTAGGTTGACTTATACAGTCTATTTTTTTCATCTAACAGTAGTGCGATAAAGTTACTGTATTCAGATATAAAAGATCGTAGTATCTAGCGAAACAGGACTTAAATTATTTTCATCTTCATCCATATTAAGGTGCAGTGTATATTATTCACTAAGGCTACATTGTTATTAATAATCGTCTCGTCGCCTCGTTGAATATATAATACATATAATTATCAATCTCGGAACATCCTTTAGAATATTTTACATAATCGTGTTCATATATTTTTATATAAAATTATATGATCATTAAAATGTTTTCCATGGAGATTTAAAATATGATATTTCTAACTTCATTCTTTAAGCTCTAAAAGTAAAATATTTTTTTTAGCCTTCTGTATGTTCCCACTACAGGGACTCGGCCTTCTCTGATAATGAGAGAGTATTTGACCTTAATGTACAACGCTGGCCAAGTGTGGGTTGGCGGATAAAGTCAGTGATATTTAATTTCTTAAAGCGCTCATAACTCAGAACAGTTGTCAGTGCGCGCTGGATTCGATCCCGCGATCTCCGAATCGGAGGCAGAGGTCCCAAACCACTCTGCTATCACGGCTTCAATCAAAATGATATTATACAATTAAAATGGTCGCTGTTAAAAATAATCCATTCGTTAAGTAAACCTGCCGGTTTATATCACTGTTGTTCGGATATAGATTTTTTATCATTTGATACTGAATAGACCATGACGTGCTCCCACGACCCACTAACTCACGCTGTAGAAACTTGTTACATACTAATTGTGTTACACAGTTAATGAATAAACGAAGATTTAAATTTTCTAACTAAACAAGTAATACTAGAAGATGCTCTCTTCTCTCTTATCCCGTTCTGAATTGCAAATCTTAATCAATTCCGTACTAAAACAACACATGGAAGACTGCTATATATTGTACCTGCCTACTGAGTAAGAGGTCGTGGGTTCGATTCCCACCACGGACAATATTTATTTACACTCTGGATATTTTCTATGTATTACATGTATATATTTTCAATCAAATCTATTTAAGTAGTTTATCAGCTACCTTAATATAACACTAGCGATTATACTCTGTTTACTTTGGGACTAGAAAGTGTTGGTTGTGAATTGTTCAAAGATATTATTATATTATATCACTATTACATACTGTCGTTATTATCAAAAAGTTTGAGATGAAGTGCAGTGTGAATATACAGCTTAAAGTTTAAATAAAACTTAAGCTTTGTTTAAACGTTAAGCTATGGCTAATACTAACATTATAATGGCTAGACGATTCACTTACCACTATTTGATTATACTCTTCTTCTCATCGGTTTGTTGTATATAAAAACTTAAATAAACAATTAGTTTCATAGCTGAGGCGCTAATTAAGTGCTAATTACGAATTAATTGTGTGAAGTAAGTTTTTTCGATGAACAAATCAACTTAGGAAAAAATGTACCGAACATAATTGTTTTGACGATTTGTGTTACGATGTTGCGGTTTAGTTATTAAGTGACTTTATTTAGATTAAAGTTTTTGGCTACCATTTGTATGTTTTGAATTACATGTATTTATTAACATAAACTTAACAGCTAGCTTTGGCTGTTACAGAAAATTTGTTAACTAGTACTTTTTTTTTAAATAATATCTTTTTCGCAATTGTTTGTAATTGCTAGAGATATGTTTGATCTATTTTTGGGAAGATAAAATAAAAATTATTTTAATGAATCGTTTTTTTCATGAATTAATTTTTTTTTTCCAGTTAACTGAAGAAGTGCAGAGGAAACAGAGCGAATACCAAAAGTGTTTGGAGTCTTACAAGCAAATGAGGGCTAAGTTCGAGGAGAACTATCTTAAATGTAAGTGTAAGTTGGACCTTTATTTATATTTACATCCTCCACTATCAATTACTATCTATTATTCTTCACTTCTATACACAGGCAGAGGGCAAGGGCAAAACAGAAATTAATTTACCATGACAGTCATCATATAGACATACTTGATAAAACGAGAGATAAAGAACAAGAACAGATATTTTCAGCCTTTTTCTAGGAAATTTATCTGATGCTAGCAATTCCTTGGAATATTCCTCATATCTTCGTTCCACTAAGAGGATCTCAAGCTGCCTTTGCTAATATATCCTCTTCACTTAAATATATCCATTCGAAATCTAATTTTCGCACTATCTATATACGTTATAATATGAAAACTACTTTGTTTTAAAAAAATATTTAAAGTGGGTTCTTACTATATATGTACAATAAATCTTATTTCTTTTACTACGAATCTATTGGCTTATAGGAAGTTCTCATGTGTTAATGCCTTGTACAATAAAGACGGGAATTAAATGAATAAACATCATCTAGATTAGAATTAAGATCTAGCCATTACAATTCTAGTTTACACACAATTATCTACGTTGATTTTTATTTAGCATTATTTGAAATTTTTTCCCAATTTTAGACACTTTACGTCGTTCCGAGACGTTAGTGTCCTTCGTTTTAATTTATTGGGCGTTTGAAATAACGACCATACATTGACCTTCTAGTGATTTGTGGCGGCTGCGGTATGCCGTAAGGAAATTAGCTTTTGTATATTATTATATAACCGGTTAACCCGTAACGAACTCGTTCAAAATTATTTTGCATTTATTGTAAACGAGATTACTAAATACAAACTAATTTTTGGTGAACAATTCATCGAGAGGTAATATGTGAAAAATTTAAATCACTTTAGTGAATATCTGTCATGGCATATACAGCTTCCGTCTATTCTTTTGTTAGTTAGGTCTTCGTTTAGAAAATCTCAACTTTATACGTATACGTTATACTGTATATTAAAGTTAATGCATTTTAATGTACTAATAGAGCTAATTATATTTTTTATATTAGCAGTCAATAGTCCAAAGTCAGACGTGAACAATTCTGGTGATGCTGTAAGACGTTGGAAGGATTACGAAACACATAAAAAACAATAATGTTTTAGTAAAACTGTTCGTCTTACACCGATTACAAGATGTAATATTATGCGATGACTTTTCTTAGTTATGTGCGCTTTAAGAAATTAAATGTCACTGGCTTTATCCACCAACCCGTACTTGACCAGCGTGGTGGATTAAGGCCAAATACTCTCTTATTATGAGAGAAAGACCGAGTCCCTACAGTGGGAACATAAAGAACGCTGTAAAAGATAATTAGAAATAATTTCTGCAATTGATTTTTAATGTATAGATAATCTTTGCTATTTGAACGACGTAGTCACAACAAAATGTCAAAAACATGACAAAAGCGTTAATTATAACTGGACACAGTAGATTCAATCGAAAAAAGTTATAAAGGCGTTTTAGTTCGTATGATTTTTCTGAACAAAATAAACGTTGCTTGATATACGATTAGACGAATTTTCCGCCTTAATGTGTTCTCTGGACACAAACGGGTTTTGGATTTTTAAGCCTGCGAAATAAACATTTAATATCCTATAGGTTATTCCCGACGAAGACAAATCCAGAGACACAGAAATCATGAAAATCGGTTCAGCCGTTCTCGAGTTATAAGTGTTGTAATTAACACGATTTTGTTTTAAATATATAGATTTTTAGTTTTAACAATTGATATTTCACATTTTATTTACGTTACACATATTCTAGGGATTCACTCGACATTGCTTGATTTGTGCGATACAACACGAACATTTAGTAAAGCGATGGAACGGGAACGGTTACTACAACACTAATAACTATTATGTTGAAGATAAACTGTTTAAAATGTATGTAAACAAGATGTCCGTTGGTTGGTTTGCTTTATCCGGCTCTCATGTACACGTAACTGATCTACGCGGTTCAGCCGATAGCTGGATAACAGGAATTGCACCATTCATTACGTTGGCGCCAGTGGTACATTTAAACAAGGCGCAGCTGTTTATCACCACACCCACGCTCCGGTGGCGAATGCTGGACAATATCTACATCTAGCAACCTAAAATTGCTTACATAATTTATTTCTTTGAAATCAAGCCTTTGCAAATTTAACAGACTTCTAATTCCGGTAATATTTTATTACACATACACTTAAATTTTATGCGATAAGTGGCAATGACCCTAATTTGCCCAAGGGTGCTCTGAATATTCTAAATGTCATATAAATCTGCAAGAACATAGGGATGTTTTTATAATGGTCTTTTGACTCATTAATGTAATATTATGTGGGGATATCATTCACCCTTAAACCATCTACTTATGAGTTCCAGAATGTTTAAGCTATAGTTAAATAAAAGGCTAAGGTAAATTTTTCTTAAATGATTTATTGAACACATGCAACAAAAAAAATTACAGTGCACAAGATGGCGGAAAACCAACTACCGAGTGACGAAAAAGAAAACAATGTTGCCATTACGTAAATAATGTCATTCATAAATTATCATAAATCATATTTTTTCTCTAGGTTTAGGAAATTATCTAATTTCATATCAAATACTTAGTGCAAAAAAATTACTCTGCGCTCTAGCAGATAATTTGCTTGCCCTTGTAACAGGAAGGACAAAATTTCCAAATATCCTTAGGATATTTTTGTACTGCCCTTGCTAGTATTCGCAATATTGACAACATACCGCCATTATCGTATTATGCCTTCTGTTAGTCATAATATGTGAGCCAGATTATTCTAGACCTATACGCATTACCTTATTCGGCTTCGTTGTGAAATTGAGGGCATTTGTCAGACCATTTGCGATAAAAAAAGTAAAACGCTATAACAGAAGTTACAATCATACTAATGATTTCAAATATCACTGTGTTGTTATATTTATAACTGTTTATTTTATATTTTGACATCGCAGATATATTATAATTTAAATACAAAGTTGATCAAATGTGACGATTACTTGCTCCATATAGAGATCCGTATGAAAACGGGAAAGTAAATCGTACTCGATGAGATGTAATGACTGTTATTTATTTATGATTTACGAATCGAGTTTAAACGTTATATTACTTTGATTGCAACGTTAATACTGTTTTATGACACGGAACGAATCTTTATCAAATTATATATAAATATCGTTTATTTGGTTAGACATTACTACGATTTTTCAAAATGTATAATTATTATGTTACAATAACTCCCACTTAATGCTCCTACTGCAGGTACTCGCAGCCTTCACTCATAATAATAGACTGGCCAAGTGCGGGTTGGCGAATGTCACATACTCACAAAAGCTGTTCCTTGGAACATGTCAATTTATTCACAAGGTTTTTCTACACCAGAAGTTCATGTTCAGTGGGGATCGAACGCGCGCCTCCTCGAGATTTATAGAGCATTCGATTGCCTTACAAACTGAACTATCACGGCTTATTTAAATTTCATAAGATCGATTACATAAAATAATTTTATAATATTATATAAGATAAAATACATTTGATGATATATACATACATACAATCACGCCTCTTTCCCAAAGGGGTAGGCAGAGCCTACTTCTTTCCACTTGCTATGATCCAGGCACACATCTTTTGCTTCTTCAACTCTCATAACTCTTTTCATACAAGCTCGCCGGTTGTGGGTACTCTTGACCTGGCCTTTCTTCAAAAT
>DWHU01001140.1:0-13758 GCA_018247975.1 Parides photinus | reverse complement strand
CTGCAGGGTGTGATGTGTATAAGAGAAATCATAGCACCAAATAAACAGCGTACGGGTAACGCCTGCTCGTAACGAGTGAACATAATGTGCATTATTACATTATTATATAAAAAATCTTTGTTTAATTAGCTGTGCAGCACGAACGAGGTCCTCGCAAACCGAAGCTACACTCCGGTGGTCTGAGCTCGCTCCCTCCGCCCCAGCTCGCCCACGCACATAAGCCTCATCCACTCAAACTGTCACCACCATCGCCATACGCGCCGCTACCGCAGCCTTTCAGCTTCCAAGTAAAATTACTCACATTAGTACATAATATTTAGTCTCTATAAATATAAAATCTCTATCAGACACCCCTATTATAAGATAATATACTTTTTTATATTTAACTGTATGCTGCAATTTTTATCTGATTCTTAAATAAAATTTATTCATTAATACTATAACACGGACTATATTAACACGTTTGGGAAAATACACATTATTTAGCGAAGTTATTAAAGTTTGTATTAATTTACATATTGTCTATAATGAAAGCAAAAAATTTAAAACCAAACAAGTGTTTTACTGTTAAATATTTAGCCTATAAAGTGTTTTGTTGATTTTGGAGACAATATTTTATTTTGAATAGTTCAAAAATGTTGGTTTGCAGAATTATTAAAATGGACTCATTTAATTTGGTTGGTATCATATTATTAAACATCTTGCTGTCATTCCAACTCCCGGCCATCTCATTTGATACTTTTCGTTGTCAATAGTTCAGTTTAAGCGGCATGAACGAAACAGCTCCACTCAGCGCTCCGTCTTCTGCTGGCTCGAGCGGAGTAGGCGCTGGGGCGATGAGTCCTCTGCCTCTCCTCACTGAGCCCTTCCTCGCACCACCACCGCCTGGTCTGCTACACATGCTCATGTCTTCAGACAAATGTCAGGTAAGAAGAAAATTTCATGACGACTCTCACACAGCTTTAAAATCGTCAATGCTTATATAAAACATGGTCTATAGATAGATAGATTTATTTTAATATTTATATATTTATATAAGCTCATTTTATACTTTCACCTTAATTGGTAACAACATTATAGTTTTAAAAAAAATTTAAACCTGGAATGCATGTTTCGAAAAATCTTCAATGTAATGTTTAATTAATCATTTATCTTTAGGAACTTTTGTGGAGTGCGAAACAGTTGCAATTACAAGGAGATCCCACGTTACTCCGCCCACCGCCAAGTCCCTTTGGAGCACCTATTGCACCGACATGGGAACTTTTACAAGTAATATTTTGTATATTATAACAACCCACCTACTTCACACTGCTAAAACTCGGAGCATTCTTACGTGTGCCATTTATTAACAAAGCCGACCAAATTTATATTAAATTACAATACAAGTTGAATTAACGTAGCTTCTATAATAGCATAATGACTGCCCCATATTATTTAAGTAGTCTGTCAATAAACCTGGATTAATTAGTTGTAAGAGACATCATTTTTTGAATAACTAGGAAGATTTAATATAATTTACAATATTCTAAGCCATTTTTAGTTACCATAATTTTGCTTCATGTTAGTTATTTATCGACATTAATATAAACGTAGAAAGCGAAATTTTTTTCAAAGCTTTTGTAAAAATTGTAGAGTTTTTTAGTACCTACCAATCTCTCGGTACATTGATAGGTGGCTTTTTGGCAGGAAGGGCGGTGCGAAATCGCGATTGGGCGTTTAGAGGGTGACTTTTCGCCTTCACTTGACTTACCCCGCCCCCTGGTTCGCGACCAAACTGTCACAACAACATATTATATGCCCGTACACATCAGTTACCTTAGCGCCCTCACCATACGTGAACTATATGTAGATGCATCATAAACTTATTTAAAATTACATTAATTTTAATCAAAATTAATACAGATAGTTATTAATCTAAGGAGCACTAGAAATATTATTTTGTGTTTATATTGTATTAATAAAAATGTATTTGTGTGTGTTTTTTTAAGTTTTAGATACCTATGTAATAACGTAAATTGTCATTAACATAATTTTAATGAAGTGCGAAGATTACGATGGTTTAAATAACAATGTATTTATTTGCTATACATTAGTTTATACGTCACACATACCCACATGCATTAACTTTTAACTAAACCTCTTCCTAATTTTTTTTCTCTGTCAGTTTGGGTGTCCACAACTGTTTTAATATTACGTCTGCTTTTTTAGTTTTGTTTTTGCGCATTTTTATAAGTTTCAACGAATATTTATTGTCAACCTAACAAAATTGTATTATTAGGAAACAAGCGCACGTCTTCTATTCATGGCAGTGCGTTGGGTGCGTTGCCTCGCACCTTTCCAAGCTCTTGCGACTCCTGACCAATTGGTGCTGTTACGAGCCGCATGGAAAGAGCTGTTCCTGCTTCATCTGGCGCAGTGGTCGGCACCTTGGGATCTGGCACCTCTACTCTCAGCACCAGCTGCAAGAGCGCGCCTTCCGCCGGATCCATTGGCTGACTTAGAACTGAACACTTTGCAGGTGAATATTTTCTTTATAGAAAATTTTTGATATCAATAGCATTATTTCTAAGTATTTCTTTTAATTAATACATATTCTCAAATAAATAGTACTTATTTTATTACGTGGCCCGTTTTTACTTAACATTAACGATTTGTTTTAGGAAATTCTTTGCAGATTTCGTCAAATAGCGCCCGATGGCAGTGAGTGTGGCTGTATGAAAGCTATCGTCCTGTTTTCACCAGGTAACAATTTATTCATCTTCTCTATGAATTTTACATAAGCTTAGATATGACATTAACACAATCATAGTACATGTATACTATTCTATCAGAAAAACGCTTAAAAACGAAAGTTCTTGTTCTCGCCGAAAACGAAATAAGTTATATGAATAAAATTTTAATTTACATGTAATATATCATAAAGAATCATAGTCTATAGTACTACATAAAAAAATAGATTCATTGTTTCAAAGCGGATTTGTAAGAAAAAACCAATACCAGATTTATTTTCTTATCAGAAAGCTTTATACGTGAATGGCTTTATTCATTTGAATAATAATAATCGGAATAGACATATAGCAATAGTCTTGTAAGTAATAAGAATGAGTTGTTGATTACAATAATTACTCAACTCCTTATGCGATAGATATATAGATAGGAGATAAGATGATTATCTCGGTAATTTTAAAACAACTAGTAACTGCGACATTACAGGTGAAACAGAAATGTTTGAACATTGTGCATAATTTTTTGGCAGCAGAAACAGTCGCCATATTAATGGTTGTGAATACACTAAGCAACTTTATGTTATGTTTATAAATCGTTTAATCATATAATATTTCATAGATACGCCTGGGCTAAGTGAGACGCAACCGGTGGAGATGCTGCAGGATCAAGCTCAGTGTATTTTAGCCGATTACGTCCGCACCAGATACACACGACAACCGACAAGGTATCTTTACGGAGTAATAAAAAGTTGGAGTTATTGACCATGATGTTTTTTCTCGTAGCTTATAGGTTAATGCTAAATCTGAAAAGATTGCTTGTATACATAAAAACGTTATACTATTTTTTTTTTCAGATTTGGACGTCTCCTTCTGTTGTTACCATCGCTGCGAGCTGTCCGTGCTCGTTCTATAGAATTGCTGCTGTTCCGAGAGACCGTGGGTGATGTGTCGGTTGCCACTCTGCTACACGACATGTATCGCATGCAGCCCGCACCTACCCCTGCACCGGCTTTCCCGCCGCCCTCCGTCACCGAACATTGTTCCTCTCCGTAAATTTCAGATTTAGCCGCAAGACGATCATCTTAATTTACTAGAAAATATCTCTATTTTTGACCAACAGTACTACTATATAGCGGGGAAGCTAATACTACTGTCATCGATTTTTAGAGAAGAGCCCCGAGTCTGTTAAAACTGTCATGGTTCTTAGAACTATCGCCAGAAACTTAACCAGCATCTATATACCATCAGCTATCATTTATTTGACTTTACAATCTAAATAAAAAGTACCAATGGTTTTTTCGAAATCCACACAAATCATTATCACGACATGGTCGAAGACACGGTCAGAAGATAGTTCCACAATTAAAAATAGGTTCTTCCCTAGATCCTTGGTTCATCTTCCAGCACGTTGATCGTTACAAGGCTGCAGCTTACCGCTCACAGGATATTAGTTAATGGCCAAATAAGTCTTGCAATTCTTAGATACGAAAAATAACAAATGAATAAAAACCTTATTTATAGGACTGTAGGTTTATAATCAGTAGAAAATAGTCAACATCCGCAACTCTGCGAAATATCGAATTATAATATATATTTATTACATTAAACTATACATGCTTTATTGCTCATGGTCAATGTACGATTTATGAATTCCAAAGAATAACATTTTTTTTATAATTAAATAATTTTTGGATGTATCAAAGACGTAAAGTCCCCATAGACTGTTACTGGATGTTATTGTTTAAAACTACGCTTCGTAAAATGTTTATTTATATTTTCCAACCTGTGCAATATCATGTAATGTTTATAATCTAGTCACGATTGTCTGTAGAATATTTATAGTACTATTTACATAAATTTCATTAAATATAATTTTATTTTAATAATTTAGGAGCTTGGCTCTTTGACACGTTTTAGTCCGCAAAGGAACCTATAAGAGTACCGCCTAAGACAACATGGTCCTTATTTATTTTAGCATGATCTGTTCGGTATCAAACATTGAGATTTTTTCTTAGGAGTGAGACCTGTCTGATAGGTTCTTGACAGACCTATTAATTCATTAATAAGTTTAATACATTCGCTAATTATATAAATATTTAAATACAGAAAAATTATACAATGTTACAAATATTACAAGTTATCCCAGTGACATGTAAAGATAGCAGGTAGAAACCACATAATTCTACGTTATCTATTTGTAACAATCGCGATAGACGAAAATTCGTTAGCGGTCCTTACTGTATTCTAGTCATCATAGTATATATAAATAATAGCTAAGATAATTGTACATGTATAACAAATTGTTAAGTATAACTTCATTATCAAGGTTAGGTAACAGACATATCTCTATAACAACAGAAATTTTATGTAAATACTTTAGTCTGAATTTGTCAACACTAAGAATATTATAAAGGGTGAAACCAAATAAAATTGTTAACACAAAGATCTCATATTATTTGTTTTATTTAAAGTAAAATTTCTACAAATTCACACTCATCACAAGCAACCTTCTCTTGCATTTGCGAAAATAAACTGTCAGTGTTCTATTGACATAAACATTAAGTTGCATATTACTCTAATCCCATCAACCACTCAAATTAAGCTTGTTGATGGGAGAAATGGCTTCAATAGACGACAAGTCAACCGAATCATCTATTTCTTCTTGTACAACTGTCGGTTTTACCACCTCCTGTTTAGGTTCAGCCCTCGGAAAATCTAATTTACTCCATGCGCCTGGTTCTGCTTTCTTTAGTTTAATTTCAACCTTTGTTCCCAGCATAGAAGCAGTGCTTTTTTCAATATCAACTACCTAAAAACACAGTTTATGTAATTTTTCATTATTATTTATGTATAAGATATATATAAAATGATTACATACTTCCTTTTTTTTATGGATAATTGAATGCACTTGGCACTATTAAAATAAGGCAGAAATTATAGACAGTAATTATACACAAGTGTTGTTTGAAAATTTTTAAAACATGTATTACTTACTCCTCTCAATTCCAAGTCCAATTCAAATGCAGCATTTTCTTCTTCATGAAAAATCAACTTGGCATTTAACCGGATTGGATTTAATTTTACAAAACTGGCTTTGGGGTCATATTTTTTGGCATAAACACTTACAATTACAAATTCAGGTGTTTGATGCCAGTCCCATCGACATTTTACTGTACCTGCAGGAGTCCCCTACAAGATAACAATAAGAAAAATATTATCTTCAACAAATTTAAATAGTACAAGTAAACTGTTCAATAACAAACTAATATAAATTCAAATAAATCGTAATAATTTATATAACCTTAATTCACTTGTCCTTGTTATAAACAATTACTCATCATCATTCGCCTGCCCTTATCCCAATTACTTGGGGTCGGCGCAGTATGTCCTCTTCTTCCATTCATCTCTACACACATATCCTTTTTCACACAATCTATCCATCCCTTTTTCGGTCTTCCTCTCCCCTTATAGCCCTCCCTCTCCCCAATTACTATGCAATAATTTATAATTAAATATGTATCAGACAGGTTTGTCCTCTGCAAATATCTTACCTCTTTGAACCATTTGTGAGAGCCTGTTGTACATCCTGGTTGAGCTAAAAATGTGTTAAAGTCTGTTGTTCTTCTCTGACAACATGACCAAAACTTTAGGCCTTCGTGAAATATAGGGCAGCCGGGGTGATATGTGCACATTGAATCATTTGATTGTGGTCCTTCATATGTAATATTACAACCACCATTTTTACAGGTTGTGCCTCTTGCTATGGTTCTATAAAAGTTTATAACTAATTATTTTAAATCTGTTTTCCTTAGTTATGAATTCTGTTAGGTATAATAATGTGTGAAAATATATAAAGAATTCTTTTCAAACAAGAAGTAACATTATGTATAAATATGCACATGGTTACTATATGCTTTTACCCATTATTTATGATTCCTTTTTGATTATTTTATTTATTTACTTTTTTATTTAATTTTAATTTTGCTCTGGTTAAGACGAAATATATAAATATAATAAATATGGTTACTACAATTAAGATGTAATTATGTCAATATTGTTTCTATTTGTAAATTGATATATATTTGGATATTATTTAATACTTTAGAGGAATATTCTTTGAGAGCCTCAAATATGGGCATTGTGGTTTAAGAAAAAATTATCCTTTTATGGCTTTAACTATCTAATTATACAAAAAGTCCTCACTAACCCATCAGCTTCTACTGAAGATTGTTTTGAAGATCTTTGTAGAGTATTTTTTAGAGAATCTGCAATTGTAGCTTTTAAAGTTACTAAAGGTGAATCAAAAGGAGGTCTAGGCAACTGTGGGCCTAGTACTGGAGCTCTTACTTCTATAACTTCCTTTTTCTCTAACTCTTTATCTAGGGCTTTCTTTTCAGGTTCTGGTGGTTTCTACAATAAACAAGTAAAGTATGTACTTCCTTAAAGATTTATTCAGATTATATTCTTCTTCCCTAGAAGATATTAAATAACTTCACCAATGTTAGGTCTTTGTAGCACTTTTTAAGTAGGTACCATTGCAGCTAATATTTCTGTCACCAAACCATAGTGTGCCTCTATATGTATCTAGTGTCTGCATCATAGTTAAAATACCTTTAAAATTAGTGACTTAGTAACAAGCTTAACATTTTTTTGTCTTAAGTTAGTAATGTAGTCCTGTACATATCATTTAAACTAGTACTACATTGTTATGGACAAGTGTATCATAAGTTGTCCAGCAGATGTTTCAAGATACTATATCAAAAAAGTAAGACTTGGCATACTTATTGGATTACATGAAGAATAATTGAGGATTCAATACGCCCTAAAAAATAAAGTTATATATACATCAAAACATCATGAGCATGTCACTATTATTCTGTGCAGTGTAAAGAAACTCGTATGGTAAATACTCATACATAGCAAAAGATAAATGTCGTATATTTTATATTAAATTAGGCTTACGTACCGCGTTGGAGTGTTTGGATAATGTGCACCCCTTAATATTCAAGAATTCTGTAAAGTCGACACTTTTTTTATTGCAACAGGACCATCCCTTATAAGCATCATGAAATACCGGGGCACCAGGATGATGACAGCATTCATCTTAAAAGTTAAAACTTAAATTAGATATAACTAATTATAAACTCCACATTCCAGAAGCGATCATTCTAGAAAATTCATACCCTTATCGTTTTTATTAGGATCAAACACTTGACCACATCCGCGGTTGTAACATTGAACTAAATTCTTATTTTCTGGCATTTTCTGTGTATTTAACTCCTATTTACACGTAATACACTTATAGGAAATGCAAACGAGAATCATATAAAAATACAACAATATTCTTTCAAGTTTGACAAGTACCACAGAGAAAGAAAAAAATGTAGGAGAATAGGCTTAGATTCTAAAATCATGCTGTTAAGTCTTGCGCATAAATAAATTTAATTTATACACAGAAGATCAATCATTCAAGCCCCATGTTGAAGATTCAGTAGTCATATGAAGGAATATAATTATTCAGCGTAGAAGTAAACTAAGTTCTCGATTTCACTTTCCTACTCTTTTAACATTAGACTATACAGTATTCTTTGTACTATTATAAAATCACATTAATTAAACAATGGGTCATATGTAATATTATTACATAAACTGTGAGTTAAAATTGAATGAATATTATAATTTGGTATCAGTGTTCTAAATGGAGAAAATGCTATATAGCAGGGCTATTTGTTTCTAATTAACTTACTCCTACTCTGTACATTATTTGTATTATTGACAGAATTGTGAATGTAGGTGGTCAGTATGTAAGAAAAAACGCAGGCTTATAAATTTTATAAATACAAATACTTATTATACTTTATATTTTAATATTTTATACTAGATGAGTATTATAGGTACACAATGTAAATCATTTGTGAATACGTGTTCGTTTATAATTAAAAACTATTAAATAAATTAGTGAATATGAAGCATTATGCACAAATAAGTATTATATGCTTGTTCGCAATTTAATAAAGGTGATGTTTTAAAGAAAAGGATTGAAAATAATTCGCAAGATGAATTTAATGCGCAAATTGCGAGGGGCTACTGCCTCCACATCTTCCGAGAGTCCGGAAAGCAGTAATTCATCACACGTTCAACTTGGTCTGATGCACTTGAAAAAGTTATTTGCAGAATATACGCACCCTCCTCAATCACTTACCGAAGTTGAAAAAGATGACAAACTTTATAACATGTTGCCTCTTTTCTGCAAGGTAAAATTGTTGTTCTTTCTATATAAATAAACTATCTTTATCATAACACTTCAGTTTATAAAAATAAACCTTTTCCACAATTAATGTGTGTAAAAAATTTATAAGATTTTGTACTAAAAAAATTCTCTATAATTAAGGTGTTTTGATTGTTGTAAAGGTGTTTGGAACCAGTCCATCAAGCGAAATGAATGAAAAATTCTGGGATATTTTGTCATTCTGCCAACAAGTATCAAAACTTATGGTTTCGGAAATAAGAAAAAGAGCCAGCAATCAGAGTACCATAGCGGCCAGCTGTGCTATTGCAAAATTTTTAGAAATAGAAAATTCTGAGGAATCTAGCAATGGTTGGATGCTATTATCTACATTAAACCTCTTGGCTGCAGGAGATCAGTCTTTAATACAGGTATAATTTTATCTTTTACTTACTGACTAAATTAAAAATCTGTATTTTGGATGTATATCAAAAAGAATGGCATTAAAAAATGCTTAAGAAATGTAAATTCTGAAATTATGCAATAAAGTAAATGAAAATTGATAGGTGTATATATACTTGAACTGGTTCAACAAAATGAATTAGTGCATCAAACAATACATCAAACTACAAATGAATATGTGATTGTGTTTATTTATGAAAATTGATTGCTATCATATTCTATATTCTTTTGGTGTTTTATGTGAATAATGTGGGAACAATTATTAGAAACAACCACTCATATAATTATAATATAAATATGATACATGACATTTTTTCTAAAATTTTAGATAAAAAGGATGATGAATTTTTCAACATTTTTATTTTTTAGGTCATGACTACTGCAGCAATACCATCAACATTAGTAAAATGTCTGTATTTGTTTTTTGATCTCCCTGAAATTCCTGATTCTGAAGCAGATATTCAAGATGTAAACAGTGATTTTACACCAAGAGAAAGGAGAATTCTATTACAAAAAATATTTGTGCAGGTAATGTACACAAAATTTAATTTGTAATTATTATTTATTGAAGAAAATATCCTTTAATTTAACATCACTCAATTGTTTTGCCTGCTTGGACACCTGCAGCTTCCATTTAAACTTTATTTTATGGTAATAGAGTTCAAATTGGCTTAAGTATCATATTACAAATCTTTTGTATGGGATTTTTTATAAATCTAATTAAATCTAAAAAGGCCATTATTCCATTTCACCTTATGAATTTTTCTTATTTCCTGATTTTATACCGTACACAGTATTTGTATGCTTTTAAGTTGTATAGCCTTTAAATCAATATAATTACATAATTAATTATAGGTGCTTGTCAGGCTGTGTAGCCATCCATTCCCATGTGAGGAACTTGCAAGAAAAGATGATTTAAGCCTCCTGTTCTCTGCTATAACATCTTGGTGTGGCCCACACAACATTATGTGGCGGAAATCTGCAGCAGAAGTATTGATGACACTTTCTAGACATGGACTTTCACAATCTGTTGTTCAATATATACACAGTGAGTTTTATTTCCTACTTTATGTATGTAGAAAAAACATCTGTTAATTTACACACTTAAGGTAATATTTCACAAATGCAAGTTAAATGTTAATGATGTGTCTCATCACTTACCATTAACAAAAACAGCAATAGTGCACAAAAGTTGTATTAATATTCTTCTTAGACAACAAAGCAAAAGAGATAAGTAGGATATTCATCTGATGTATGTAAATTGTTTACCCAAAATTATGAGGCACTAGTTAGGGTAATATATGTACACTGCATTACATGGTGGTACATGTAATTTTGAGATATAAGATGTTAAGTCTCTTACCCCAGTGATTTAATTTTCTTCAATTCTTTGAATTGACCAAAATATAACAATATTTGCACTCTTATTTTTTATGGCAGACAGAAATAGATAACAGTAGCATGAAACTGACATTACTAAAATGTTGGTCTTTATAAGCAAATAAATATATGTTGACATTTTTTCAGACAAAGGATGTGTAGGCCTTTGCATAGAAAATATGCAACGAATACCAGAATTGACGCCTTTGGAGGTATATACATTATAATAATACTATATATGCATAATTCTATATTTATAGTATTGCCCACTACTTATAACCAAATAAATTTTTTGTTACATAGGTTGTGGAGATGTTTGTTGCAGTATTTTGTTTTTTAAAGGACTCCAGTGAAGTTAGCCAATTACTCCTTGATGATTTCCGCTCTTGTCAAGGTTATTTGTTTCTATCAGAGTTTTTACTTAAGTAAGTCTTAATATTTTTACCTGCATGTTTTAATAGTTAAAAAATAATGCTTAAAAATTCTTTGTTTTTAATTTTTTTTCAATACAGATTTTTTATTTTTATGACAGACATGACAAACAAGATGTACCTGATTATTTGACATCAGGGTAAGCTAGATCTATTGTTAAGTAACAAATTAAAAATGGCATGATTTACTTTTGAAAGCTAATCTTACTAACAGGTTGAAGGTTTATTTATAACAGATTTTAAAATTAAATACTTATTCAGGCTTAATCCGTTTTTATTTGTTTGGGGTCATAAAGAACTTTGTTTTTATTTTGTGTTCTTCTTACAATCTCTTTTTAAGACAAAGACCCCTTTGGTTTTATTTTTAATTTTGTGCTTTGGTGATTTATTAGCAGCATTTGTGGTTTTGACTATATATATATTCTATTGTTCTTAAATTGAGGAATTCTCAACCATCATTTGATATTATTATTTTTTTAAAAACCATGAGTTATTGAAATCAAATTACAAAAAAAGTTAATATTCTGATTTTCGTTAATAAATACTATAGTTTAAAAAACATTTCACATTTAAAACTTGACTGTTACTTGATTTTTTCATTTTTGTTATCAGTATTTTGATGATGAAATGTATGATGTAACGAAGATGTTAAAGTAAACTAATGTGTATGAAACTGACTAAATATTTATGAAACAAGGATATTAACTAATTGCATGTATACTAACGGTTTGGTAATGCTCCTGAACATATCACTTTGATATTATACATTTTGCTTCAAGGTGATGACAAGAATATGTCGATGCTTAAAAATTCTTACTGGTGCCGTATTATGCACAGGACAATTTACTTCCAGAAAAAGGTTTTACTCGTTTTAATGTTATGTTAAATTAAAAAATATTGCTATTAGGTTAGAGGAAGAACGTGTGAGTGGAACGGAAGCTCGGGCAGCATTAAGGAATCTCGTGCTAATGATCTCATCACTTTGCGCCTGCGGTTTTTCGGAGTTGAGACCGACACGTGCTAACACCGAACTGTTTCAACTACAGGGCTTTGTTTTACCACAACCCACGACACCAGGACAAGCTGTCAGAAATGTGCAAGCTTTTCAGGCAAGTATTCTCTTATTTTATGTTAAGATAAAAACACTAAATGTTTATTTATTTAACATTGCAACATTCTTTCTATTTTTGGGTTTCTAAAAGTAAATACATTGTTAACGTTATCAATCGAAAGTTTTATCTACTGTCTTCAACAGGTACTTCAATCGGTTTTTATTAAATCCACATCGCCTGCGCTCTGTTGTACGATTCTTGATGCAATATCGAGTGTGTATCATGCAGACAATGCCAACTACTTTATACTGGAGAACCAAAACACATTAAGTCAATTCTCAGAAAGGATTTATACAAAGAACGCTGAAATACAGGAGAAGTTTTTTGAACTCTTAGAGTTTATTGTATTCCAACTCAACTTCGTGCCGTGTAAAGAGCTAATATCTCTTTCATTGCTACTAAAAGCTAATAGATCGCGAACATGTAGTATTTTATGTATGAAAACTCTGCTAAATGTATTAAAGTGAGTATTTTACTTTATTATTGTTGATTAGTATTATTTTTTTTATATGCGCTATACTTTGTCATTACGCACTCCAATGGCCCAATCCAATCCAAATCTTCATGGCGCAGTGGCCAAGAGCTCATTTTATAATACAAAGGTCATTGGTATTAGAGTTTTTTTCATGAAATCGCTAGCTAGCTGAATACAATGATATTAAAAATTTACTCTAATAGCGTTATTGCTTTATTAGAACTGTTAAAGGTTTTTGGGCGAACACTCTTTACCATTCAACCTCATCACGTTTTCACACCACACAAATGTTACCTAGTTGTCGGAAAAAGAAATGTTCTAAATCGTTTAATATTTTCTTTAATTAATGAACATTGAACTTGATTTTATACTTAATATTAAACTTTTTGATAAGTGGTTTTCCTTCTTAGGCACAATACAATCTTCAAGGACGTTTATCGAGAAGTTGGTATGCTCGAAGTATTTGTTACGTGTTTATCACGGTACGCTGCATTCCTCAAAGATAAACAGATTCTCGAAGAAGAGAAAAGCAAAAAGGAGGCGACGGAAGGCAGCGTAAATGGGTCTCCGGTTGCCCCTGAAAGGAGAAAGCGATTATCCTCTAAACAAGATTCGTTAATCAAAGATCCGAATACTGACACAGAAGAAGAGGACTTAGGTTCCTTGGTTATGGAGGGCTTAACGGCTCTGCTAAATGGGAATACAAATAATTGTAACGTGTTTAGAGATTGCGGCGGCGCTAAGTGTGTCCACGGTATGGTCGTATACGAATCTTGCAGAAGTAAAGCTTTAGGTACGTTAAATATTTTTTTTTGTAAATAATATGTAATAGTATATGTATATATATGTGAAGCCGTGATAGCCGAGTGGTTTGGGACCTCGGCCTCCGATTCGGAAGTCGCAGGATCGAATCCGGCGCGCACCGATGACTTTTCTGAGTTATGTG
>DWHU01001139.1:0-13761 GCA_018247975.1 Parides photinus | reverse complement strand
ATACTTTAATGACGTGCATTCTACGATAAATATAGTTTATGTTCAATTCGGGACAAATGGCTATTACATATCGTTTTTTTTTTATATTGATATTCACTCGTTCAGAAAAAGAAGATAATCAGCGGCGTACGGCCGGGAGTGGCCGAGCACAGAAGGTGCCCGGCCTGTAACCTCCCTTTTATGCAGCAATGCCCGAGGGCTTCCTCAGAAGCCTCGGCTCGGGCCGCTACTTTATTTCATTTGTTATTCACCAGGCCGGGGCGCCGGCCGTCGAGCTCTTTTGACGCTTCGACGATCGCTCTGCGGAGTGACTAGGTTCAAGAGCCCCCGAGCGGGGACCTCGGCATGGACTGTCACTCAGATGTACGTCTATACACATTTCAAACGCAATAAATAAAAAAAGACACCAGACGCATAAGACATTATTAAATAATCAATATTTATCCAGATGTTTTATTATTTCTTTTATACTAAATTAAAAACCATGGTTGTCAATGTTAAGTCAACAACATATATTATAATACGTCACTAATACGTGAAACTTAGTTATTATAAACCTACCGCCGTAATAGCGTTGCTGTCTTCCGACTACCAATATTAAAGCTCAAGTAACTTAAGTGTAGTATAAATAAGTGTATTGTAAAGAATTTTTTAGGTACGTCCAAAAAAATACAAAAAAGTTAGTGTGTTCCACCACAATATTAAAGAGGAGCTCTTCATCGTAGAGATTATTATATAATGCATACCATGAACTACTAAATGTTTACTAAACCCCAATAAAAAAGTATAAAATATTAATTGCATTCGTTCTTAAAAATGTACACGTCGAAACAGGTAATAAATATTTTTATTGCTATTTTTCTAGAGAGCAATAAAGTTGCACTGACAAATAAACATGCTAGTATTCATTTAAATGTTTTATAATTATGTAATTAAATTGACTTTCAAGTAAGAACTACTAAAAGTCTTGTAGTGCAGTAATGATATACTGTACATTACTATTTTCATTACCTAAAATGCAAGAATAATCTTATATATCAAAATAATCTGCAGCGATTAACACCCCATGTTAAATAAATTAAAAGATAAAGACCTACAGACAATTTTTATATAAATTCTTCACCAACCTTAGCAAAAGTGCAAAATAAAAAGAAAATTATAGTAACAATAGATCTCCGAAACCGAAAACTTTAATAATTATTATAATCCTTGTATGTATCCTCTGTACTATTATATGATATTAAAACCCACTCAATAATATTTCTAATTAATTTATCGTATTCTTCTTAGTTTGAGGATCTAAATTGTCATAGTAAACTAAACGTTAACAACGCTTTTATTATAAAGCATATTTATTCACCTGCGCTCGATCCGTTGAATAGGTACACAATAAAGAGGAACAAAAGAAGCTTAGCCATGGCGAAAACACGAACAACGTCTGCCGCCAGTTAAACTTGTTCGTGCTCTTTTATACATATTTAATAACAATCGTACATAGCGCAATATATACATGACTGAATGAAAAATCTGTCTGAATGTAAATATTTATTATACTATCTATAAATTTGGTCAAAATTAAACAAGCTTTTTTGCATAAAGTATTCTTAATAATGCTTTTGAACTAATTTTCCGTCTGAATCAAGATATGATCTGGTATCTGGTAATATAGCACTGATTATCCAACGAATGAGTTATTTATTTTAGATAATCTAGACTGAGGCTGTATTAACTTATTCCTATTTATAGTATTACAGTTGTGCCTCTATTGGACTTACGGAAACAGCGAAACATTTCTACGGACATACATGATACTGGAGTTTAAGTATTGACTCGGAATAGTGAAAATATTTATCTGATCGATGCTTAAAAACGATTACTATAACTTTGTAATTTTACAGCTTTAACTACGTTGCTGTTCTCCTAATTGACAATGCGAGAAAAGGAGTATTATAGACGATCACACTTCGCCATTACGATATCATTGTTATTTAAGATCATGAGAAATTGTGTTCAAGCGTTAACCCATTAAGAATAAAGAAATATTTTTTGCAGCATCGAACTACACTGCTTAAAATTTTAACGCGTTAGGGTTAGATTTGTCTATTTATTTTATAACAAGGGACTTCCCATGAAAATAATAATGTTTGGAAAAACCAAAGTCAACCGTCATGTATGCGTAAACATGACGTAGGGTTTAAACAAACTTTTTCATATTGTTCCGAATGTTGATTGAATAAAAATTGGAATTTGTTAGAAAGAAATGGGATTAACTACGTAAATAAAAAGTGATATGTGAAAATGTAATTCCTCTCTTTAAAACTCCCAAAAAAAAATCCTGTTTAATGTAACTTATTTACTGGCAAATCTCAATAATGATGAAGGTAAAATAATCATTGACGTGTACTATTGCCAATTACTATTGTTATAAAGTTGTTATCAATACCTTTTTTTCTGTTTTTTTTTTTTTTTGTTTTACGCGGGGGAAATTCCTCTGTGGAGGCAGAGAGGTTATGTCGGACTTGCACTGACTAAAACCACCACGATGTTCCGCCCTCGTCGCTTTACGGCGGGCGTTTTCTTAAATATGATTTTATATTGTTTAAATACTTAATTAATATAATAATGGGAGACTTCTTCTGAAAACATTTTTTTCGGGTTATCGATTATATCCAAAGCGATTTTTATAGTCTGTGGATGATCATTACGTTACTCTTTACGAAGTGGGCGATAACTTTATGAAAAATAACTGTTTATGAAGTATTATGTTAAGTACACATAAGACCAAAAACCAAATCATGAGGGGAAATTGCCAAAAATAATATGTTATGTTTTACAACAGTCTTTGTTAAGTCATTAGAAACGGCGAAAATCGGAACTAACGCCAATATTTTGTAAACATCCCTCTTAAGTCAGTTCACTGTCATTTAGGTTTGTCATGTCATTTTACTGTTTATGAATATTTAAATTAATAAGAATGTTAGGGCATTTATCATCAACGCGTACATTATTCCAAAATTTACTAAATAATTATTTACAATGCCTATTACTAACCGCTCCTTAATAAAGTACAACTGATGGTTCAACCTTGAAGACTCAAAAACTCTATCTATATAATCTTATGTACGTAGACAGGTCCAGAACGATCACATATTCTTCTATTTGATTTTCTAATAAATAAAAGTAGCGGCCCGAGCCGAGGCTTTTCCGAGGAAGCCCTCGAGCATTGCTACATCAAAGGAGGTTACAGGCCGGGCACCTTCCGTGCTCGGCCACTCCCGGCCCTATGCCGCTGATTATCTTCTATTTCACAGGAGAACCAGTGGATATCATTACCCAAAAAAAAATATTTGATTCTTATATCATGATAACATTATGAAGACGAAAGATTATTAGCTGTGAAACCGCGGCGAGTAGTTATTAATAAATAAACAAATTATCTGGTAACGAAAAATAGAGAAAGTAAAACTACACAGAACTAAAGGAGGGAAATCTTTAAAAAACGCACATGGCATGTCATCTAAGTGCCAAAAGATCCATTTGGCACTATAAAGGATAACTAGGTTTCTGCTGTAATAGAAAAGACAGTTTTCAAATATACAACAAATTTTATTTTCAAATAAATATTATAAGCTAATTTCAAACCAAATTGTAATTAAATGTTGCATACAAAGTATTTCCAAGACAAAATAGTTTAATCATTAATCATAACACATACACAGCATATATCAACCTGAAAATTAGTCAGTAAGATCTGACGTATTGTAAAGAAAGTGGTATAAAATGGTACACTATAAAAATATACTTTGTACCAATTTTTTAGTCTTTGCGAACCCTATTATTTTGTCGATAAATAAGATAAACAAATTAAAAAAAAATTGTATTCTATTTCTAAAATATGGCTAACAATTACTTTTCTTAACATTCAGCTATTTGTTTTAAATAAAATGTAACAAACCAACAATCATTTAAAATATACCATGTATATATTAAATAATATATGTGATCAATCTTATTAAGAACAACTATTTGTGTCACAACAAGAACAAACAAATGGTACAGGCTGAGTCACAACCTTGCAGCAGGTCAACTTTGTACCACTTTCTGACAAATTCATCATACATTCTGTATCATTCCTTTTTTCAATTCCAGTACTATTATCATATGTTCCTCTAAAATTTTGTCCTTCAGGACTAGCAGCTGCATCTAAAATAAAAGATAACTGTGTTTTTAATTAAATTAACAAAGATTAGCTGTATTAACCACAAAGGGATCATAGCAAAACTATCTAATATAATAATGATAAGCTTTTTATTTCAGGCCTTGTAAGACCAGACAAGGTTAAAAAACTAACTGGGGTATAAAAATACACATGTAAAAAGTAAGTATACAAGTAATAACATGCTTCTACTTTTGACACTGAATAGCATGAAGCCGAATCCAATGTTAAAGCATGTACAAGTCCCATCAGTTCTTCGGTGCATTTAGGATGTTGTTGATAGAGTTACACAGTATGTACAGCGTCGAGCAGCATCGATTTCTGAGGATCGCACTGAATCCGTCAGTGTGAGCTTCAGCAAACATGCTTGATGCACTGTACCAGATCGCCAGCCCCATCATCACCCTAAATGAGTTGTTATGCTGAACTCGTAGGTTATAGTATATATATAGAAATATTAATAATATAAATAATAACTACTGCTAATAGGATTTTTGTCACGACATTTTTTTCGTGTTGTGTTTGGTATTACACAAAACTGGTTTCTATTCACTTCTACCTTTTCTGGCTAATTACTAAACAAAGGTAGTTCAGGGTAATGTATGTTTTTTTATAGTGTCGTTGTCTAACCATGATATTGTGCTTGAAACAGTAGAATCCATAAAAAAAGCTTTGAAAATATTCATAAATAATTTAAATTAAATCTTTTTCTTTGTACTGTTCTATAAATACTTTTTACATCTGGTTTCATTGGTAGTACTCTGTTGCTGGAGCGCATATACGTAGGCACTTTTTAATCTATTTCTGCCGCTAAACAGTAGTGTACAGACATTACTGTGTTCCAGTCCGAAGGTCATCTTTGTAGCTAGTAAAATTACTGAGGAAACGATGATAATGTTTTATACCCTTAGGCGCAAATGTGATGCTATGATACCATCCTAACTAGTGCCACATTGTTTAGGGGCAGGCGCATCGTTTCCATCAGGTAAACGTCTCGCTCGTCCTAACCCTTCGTTAAATAAAAGAAAATTAAAAATGAGGTACATGGTACATTGAACGTATTTAGTGCAAAGTAAAAATAAAAATATAAAAGAATAAGTTTCTTACCATACTCAGCTCTATACATTAAGAAGACAAAGGCCAATACCAGCAACTTGTGCATTTTGAAATTCACTATTATATGATAAAATTTTTCACTGCAAGCTACTTTTATAACATCTTATTAACCTACTTTTTTATTTATAAGTAATATTTATCAAACATTAAATTGTCAAATTTTGTAGGTTATCAAAATTTTAATGTTCAAACTGGCTTATTTTACATTTTAAATTCAACATTTCAAAATTGATAATTTTGTAAAACAAAATTTTACAAAGAATTGTTTTACTCATTGTAAGTTTATTGTTGCTAGAGACTTATTAGATGTTTATTGATACAAAGTTTGTCCCAGGCATGCAAGAACTTATGGTACAGTTGAAGGGTGTTACACTGGACGACTAGTGAAAATATTGTAATTAACGTGACTAGAGCGACGAAAGCAAATTGATACTGTACATACCCCAACTAATGTATCAATGTCATGGGCTCTTCTAAACGCAGTATTGGAAAAAAAGACTGAAACCAGAACTCAATAAATTTTCATTAATTCATACTATTTTATAAATTCATAAGTAAAAATTATTATGTACATTAATTTGTAACACTTATATGATAATAGTTTTTATCATCTTCTGTTATAACATTTGGTGCACCAGACAGTGGATCTTTGCCTTCATGAGACTTGGGAAATGCTATGACATCTCTAATAGTGTCTGCGTCACAAGCTAAGGATACTAATCGATCAATTCCTAGTGCTATTCCTGCATGAGGAGGACACCCACTTCTTAATGCATTTATGAAATGTGTCAACTTTAATCCATCTATGTTAAGCATTTGCAATAACTTTTCTTGAAGATCAGCATCATGTACTCTTACAGATCCACCTCCAATTTCATTCCCATTCATAACAAGGTCATATGCAAGTGATCTGACATTTAAAGGATCTGTTTCTAAAATGTGCAAATCATTGGGATGTGGTGCCGTGAAAGGATGGTGACAAGTTTCTAATCCATTTTCACCTTTTACAAATAATGGAAAATCTGTAACCCATAATGGTTCTATATATTCTTTAATTTTTATTATGCCTTTAGATAGTAAAATAGGTGCAAGTAATTGTCTAATTTCTCCTAAACAACAACAAACATTCTCCTTATCACCCATTGCAATAACCATTGACTTTTCTCCTACAATATTTTGTATGTTATTTCTAATTTCACTGGATAGTTCTTTTATAATATATTCATCAAAAATAATTCTAACATTGTGCCTTTGCTTTAGTGTTTTAATTTTTTCTTTGTACTTTGCTGACAATTTTCCAACATCAATAGGATAAGGCAATGCAAAAACATTAAAATCTGTTTTGCCACTTTCATTGAACAGAAAAGATATGTTTTCTAAATGCAAATCATAAGTAATATTAGGTTTATCAGAACCATACTTTTCTATGGCATAATTGTATGTCATTCTTCTAAAAGGAGGATTTGGAAGTTTTTTTGTAAATGTCTCAAACAGTAATTGTTCAATAATGCCAAGAATATTGTCCAAATTTGTGAATGACATTTCTACATCCAACTGTGTAAACTCGGGCTGTCTGTCTGGTCTTGTTGTTTCATCTCTATAACATCTTGCAACTTGAAAATATCTATCAATTCCACCAGCCATTAACATTTGTTTAAATTGCTGTGGACTTTGAACTAAAGAATAAAATAATCCTGGATGATGGGTTGGAACAACAAACTCCTTTGCCCCACCAGGAGTCCGACAAAAGAGAGTTGGTGTTTCAATTTCCACAAAGCCATTTCTTTCAACAAGAAATTTCCTCATATTATGAATCATCATTGATCTATTTCGCAAGTTAATTTGCATGTTAGGAAATCTTAAATCTACATAACGATGCTGCATTCGTAGTTGTTCCTTAGGTTTTTGGTGATCTCTTAAGTTGAATGGTACTTTACTAGCAATATTTAGTATTTTTAACTTTTCTATAAGAACTTCTATTTCTCCCGTATTCATTTTATTATTAACCATATTTGCTGGCCTCAGTGCTACTGTACCTTCTATTAACACAATAGATTCTATAGGGATATCATTAAATTTAATGTTGCTGTTTTGAACTATACATTGCACCATACCATAAGAGTCTCTAAGTAGAAGAAATTTGGACAAACGTAAGTACTGTACCCATCCACAAAGTGTTACTTTCTTTCCATTATGCTTTGATTGAAGCTCACCACATGTATGAGTCCTGTACGTAAAAGAGTTGTATACGTTTTCTTCCGGAATTCCACTCCTGTCGTATGCATTTTCATTAACTAAAAACGTGTGTTTATAAGACAACAATTCTTCACAGTTACGTCTATGTAAATTTCCAAATCTTAACCCGATGCCCAAGTTAAATGTTTCAAAATGATTATTAAGACAGGTAAACATGTTTAGAAATCTACGTCTTAACATTGTTATATATTGTTTAACGGTTTAATATTGCCGCTTAGTCCAAACTAATACAAACGTAAAGTTTATTTTGTGGTTTAAATACAATAAATAAATTAACTTTTCACTTCTCATTTAAAATATCCGATGGACATATAATATTTTGGAAATAATACTCAACTTTGACAGATATGTATGTTAATTCGACATCTGCTTTTTGTCGTAGTTACAATCTCTTTAGATAGATAGCGTAAACATTAACTACTCACGCCCATCGTAGTTCCAATCTCTTTCGATAGATGGCGTAAACATTAATTCATTTTGAATTTCCTACATGTATTTATATTCATATATATATATATATGGGAATATGGTGGAATCGTAACTGCACGGGGTCCACCAGAACCAACTAAATTTGGAAATTTGTCTATGAAAAAAAGTCTTTGAACCCCTGCTTTAGGGTATTTTAATACAGCCATGTATATGGAAAAGTACTAAACTACTTTACAAAGTACATGAAGAGCACACTAAAAATACTTTGAAGACTTGTAAGGACGATTTTTCAGTTTTTATTGAAATGTAACATAATGTTTATACTAGTCAATAGTAAAACTAGTGTCAAGTACATGTTTTAAAAAGTAATTAAAAACTAAAAAACAGTTTTTAATACCCACTAATTTTGGTTACTTTTAACATTTGGGTGAATATTTTACTAAGATTCAATATAAATTTTCTTAAATTAGGGTATCTTAAAGTAGAGCATTTAGTAAAATAAATAGACTATCGGAAACTATTTAGCTATAATTTTATGTAATAATAATAACAGTTCAATCAACTTATAATTTTTATCACATATTGTTTATCTCCAGTAAATAATTATTGTTTCCTACATAACAATTTGCAGGCGCTAAAATTCGCAAAGTTGCGATTGAAATTAACCAAATATTATTTAACACAGGAAAAGAGAAGGCTTGTAATATATCTATGAATTTTTTGAAATTAATGTTATTGTGCATTTTGAAAGTGGCATCTGCGGTAGAAAAGATGAAAAGAAGTTGTCGTATGTAATAAAATGTAAAAAAAATATAATAATGAAAGTTTTTGGTATAAATGTGTTTGGTTGAAGAGGAAGACGAGGACCAAAGAAACGCAGGATGGATTGTGTGAGAGATGACATGCAGTGTAAGGGGGTGAATGATGAGTTAGCGTCTGACAGGAATGCATGGAGAAGACTGGCATACTGCGCCGACCCCAAATAAATTGGGAAATGGGCAGGACAATGAAAAAAATTTTTTGTCCATTTTTGTCTCGAAGGTCTCTTAATAAAGAAAAATATGTATAGGTGAATAACAGGATATTTACAGTAATGAAATAAGACGGTACTTTAGCAATATTAATATATTGATTTTGGTTAATTGAGTTTCTAATGCTGTTATATTACAATATGTATTTGCAATTTGTGTTATATTACATATATAAACAGATTATATTTTTTTAACGTTTTTCTACATTAGATTGCAGAAACATAACTACGCTTTACGTTACTCGATGTTTTTAGTGAAGTAATTGGACTAATGAGACTTAAATCTATTAGAACATTTTAATATTGTTTATGTTATTCAAATATTTACAAAAACAACTAAAAGTAATTTTGATCCTTGTACCTAAATTTGTAATATATTAAAAGTGCTAATATTTTATTATTATAATAATTGAACTAGATATAGTAAAACATTAGTTTGTGAAGTTAACGATATATAATTTAACAATTTAATACAGAATTACGGTAATCAAGAAAAAATATTTTAATTAGTTGTATGTTGTTCATTCTAGTCCGATACCTTTTGCAATCTTTCTGGCAGTAGCATGATTATGATGAGCATATAAGAGTTAATTATAATGTTGTCTAATAAAAGCTTCTAATAAAAATGTTTCAAATCCGTTCAAACAGCTTTATCTTTTTGATGAATATTGGATTTTGGATTGCTTTGATCCTCTTCGTTCTTTTTTATCCGTGATTCCTTGCGTTTAATATTGTTATAGTCTATAGACTATTCCCATTCCCAGTGAACATACTCAAAATGTATCACTTGCTGCATGCTTAAGAAGCTAGTCGGAATTTTTTATTTGGGAACATAACACAAATGTACATTTGTCTATGTATATGTATGACAATAAATGTACATATGTATCTAAATATTTAATGACTTCGTCGGTAAATTTTGAAAGAAGGTTACTAGTCCCTTTGTCCCTGCTGGAAACTGAATTACTGATTATAAATTACTTCGCTTTTCCTATAGAAACTATGTATTTGCTCGCTAATATATTTCTCAACAATTTTATCTACAGATGAAATCAATGTTATTGGACGATAGTTCGCACATTCATCTCGTTTTACTTTTTTAAATATTGGTCAAATTGTTTGGATAACACTAGCATTTATTAGGTTCGCTAAGGCTAATGATGTGTCGCTCCCAACAACTTTTAGACCAGAGACCTTAATTTCGTCACATCCAGGATCTTTGCTAGATTTAAGATTTTGTATAATTTTAAGTATTTGATGCTAGTAGCTCTTTGAAAATGTATACTAGAATCTATTGGCTTAGTATTTTCGTCTAAAAGTTTAAGATTATATTTTGGAACCAAGTTTTTAATTGTTCCTTGAAAGCAAAGCAAAGTTATCTGCGATAGATTTTTGTGTCAGTCCTTGTGCATCGAAAGCCTTCATTATTGTTTGATCAATAGATAGTGTCGTTCGACCAATCATTTGATTAATAATCTGGTATACTTTTTTGTATTATTAAAATTGTTATTAATGTAATTGATGTAATAAGAGTTCTTGCGATGTTCTAAGACTTTATTTACTTTATTACGCGTTTTGCTATATTCCAGTCTTAATCGAGAGTCGTTAGGTGTCTTTTTCCATAAAGCAAATAATTTATCGCATAATTTTATAATATTGTTATCAATCCAAGGAACCCGAAATCGTTTTTGTCAGTTAATAGACGGACAATTTGTTGTCGATACTGCTTGCGCATGTTTGAAAAAGTTATTAACAAAAACATAAATTTGATTCGGATTATTCATTAGTTTGTTCCAGTTTATCTTACGCAATTCATTATGAAACGATTTATAGTTATATTTATTTTTGAATATACATCTGTTTTTAAAATATACAGTGTTTATGCAGCTTAAGTGCAAAGTTGGATATGAAAAAACGCTCCTAAATCCTCTTTCCGATAAAATTAAGTTACATTCTGATCAACCAAATGTAATTAGAATCCTGATCATAACTTGCCCAGCTACAACATCACAAGAAACACGTCACTTATTTAATTTTTCGAGCTTATTAAAAAAATATAGCAACGAAAATGTGTTTAAATTTTAATTGTTTTTTTTTGTCTCAATGCCAACGATCCATCTGTGTAAATTGACATCAATGGTTTCAAGGATGTTACGTGGAATAATGAATTTATTAGCAAAAATTATGTATTTAATAAAAATTTATTATTTTTCTGATATTCAGAAATTGAAATCTGACAGTTATTTGATCCACAAAACATTATACCTGCAATAACATATTATTACTCATTAGCACTGGATGCGTAAAGTAGGCATCAGGTAATTCAAAACAGGTTCATGCGACGGGCCACGGGAGCACCCTGGTTCGTACGCAACGAGGAC
The DNA here is from genome assembly GCA_018247975.1 of Parides photinus. NCBI lineage: Eukaryota > Metazoa > Arthropoda > Insecta > Lepidoptera > Papilionidae > Parides > Parides photinus. Next base: position 2,333 of record DWHU01001139.1, on the reverse strand, counting down.
CTGCATATAGATTTAAATCTCCCCACTATAGCTCAGTCCATGAAACGAGCCACTAAAACCTACATAGACCTACCCGCAGAGGGGTATTCAAACGTCGCACCGTCCTTAGGCCCAGACACGCTCTCGAGCTATGTAATAGTGTATTGAAGGCACTGGCTATGTCAAGCGATACTGCCACCAAGACCCCTTTTTGTGCCAAGACTTCATCCGATTGGGCTTTGACGCACTTGATCGCGTCAATTGTTGAGCAACTCACTCGAAATCCGTATTGTGCATCCGACATGTCTGGTCCTATCCTATTCCGAGATGATCGGTGAGGCGACTAGCGATTATCCGCTCGAACATCTTATCCACCTCATCCAGCAATACAATCGGCCGGTAGGCGGAAGGCGAGTCTATCGGGCGGCCATCTTTCTTCAGAAGGATCATTTTGCCCGTCTTCCATTGAGTCGGGAACCGCCCTGTCTCCAGATAAGCATCAAAGAGTCTTCGCAATCTTTCCCCAAGCGCCTTAAAAGCCAAGAGTTCTCTTATATTCTAATGCAATAACATGTTTGTTCGAGGTAAATAACTGTATTTTTGCATAATCTTCTGTAATATCGTAGATGAAACATACGTAACAAACGCTGCGCGAGAAAAATTAGTCTTGGTACGAGTCAAGTTGTGGATAGGGGCGAAAGGCTTTTTAGAATAAAACAACAATTAAGTTGACGGCTTTAAGATGAGATGCATGATTTTATTGTTTTAAAACGTGCTTTAAATATTATTTAGTTATATAGTGGAAAGTGGACAAGCACTTGTGAATTTTTTATGTGATATAGTTAACTTACACTTAGGATTGGGTTTGCTGGTGAGAGGTCCCCTGAATTCCCTGGAAACTGTCAAGTGCACCTGTGATTGTATTTATTGTTAACATGTGTCTGGAATGCTGTGGGAACTGATTATGTTTTATAATGGTCGGTGTTTACACAGACATAACTTATGTCTACAACGCTTTTAATTCCCTGCCCAGGGACGCAATCATAGAGACACTAATCCGCCATCTACTAGTGGTGGCTGGTCACTGTCACCAAAGATCGTCTAAGTAGGTACCGTCGCTGCCTCTATTTTTGCCGACGAACAGAAGGGCGTTGTGTCTAATTAAATTACCAGTAATTGTAAGTAAGAAGTACAACACTACTGTAGCCATAACTATACAATTCGTATGGTGATGGTATCCTCACCGTACGGAATTGTTTGAGAAATGCAATAAATTACCTTTTTTATCTTTACAAAGCATATGTATTATATTAAGTATATGTGAAGAATTCTAATTTAATTAATGTTTACGCCATCTTTCAAATGAGATTGTAACATTGTGCTTAGAATAACTTGTGATAACATACAGTGCGACGAAAGTGAGTAGTGAAAAGATTATGTTGGTCTATCGACCAATGGGGAGTGTTTTGAATAACTAATGACCGATGGTTTGACTGAACCGAGTCGAGCTAGTAGTTCAGGCGGGCTGGCTCACTTGCGCTGTGCCTACAGACCGCACCGGGTGTGTGCACTGACTTGAATTCCTATTCAAAATGGCTGACGGCAAGGGTACCTCTCTACGACCAGATCAACAAAATATCTTCTCCGACATATATATGTAAATCGTAACGTCGACGACCTTGTTTTAGACTAAACAACCCAGAATAGTAGGTTTGATAGATAACAAATCCTTCCAAAAAAAAAATAGATTTATTTTCGAACAATACACCTAAAACTTGACAGTGACGTATGTAAAAGAAAATTAAAATTTAAATATACGCAAATATCCATTACAAGTTCTGTGAGAATAGTACTCAATAATAACATCATAGAATGAAGTAAGCTATTATCAACATGCAATTTCGGTTGCGGAGGAAACGAAAAGCCGCGAGACGTCATGACGAAACTCTTTTACCTTTGCAACTCCACCTCGGCTGGGAAGGACAGTGAAAGCCTTGTCTCGCAGTCACCCGACACAGCTTCTCCATAGACTGTCACTTATCATTAGAAGGTAACTTTTATGTGTTATCATTTTTGAAATTTATCTAAACAATAAAGTTCTTAAGGATTTTTTTAAAGAAATGGCCCCTGTTGTGGCCACTCGGCTGTCCGTCCGTCCGTGTTTGACCTGTTTGTCATGTTTTTGACTTTTTATCGTAACATAGGATAGGTCACAGCCGAAGAAGCTGCTCCTGGGCCACGCACACAAGCTGTTTTTGAGTCATAAGGAATCGTCTACAACGCAGATGCTCGATGGTTTCCAGTCTCCGAAACAAGCAGGATCCCGAAAAGGATTTAGTACCATAGATTGCATA
>DWHU01001138.1:0-13766 GCA_018247975.1 Parides photinus | reverse complement strand
GCGGGCTGCGGGCTGCTTCACAACCTCCGTCATTTCAAAAAGTATAACATGATCAGGGCCGGGGCGCGGTTCACTCGTCGCGCGGCGGCACGAGGCGCTCGATGTCGTCGGCGCGGCGGCGCAGCGGGCGCGGGTGCTGCAGCAGCGAGAAGCGCTCGCCGGGCGCCGCCTGCCGGCCCAGCGCGCTGCGCAGGTGGCCCTCGCCCGGCAGCGACAGCGGGCGCGCGCCCGGCGGCGGCTCGTGGTCGCGCGGCGAGGCGGAGCGCGAGGCGCGCGCGGGGTGCGCGGGGGGCGCGGCGCGCGCGGCCGGCCGGCGCGGGGAGGCGTCCTGCGGGCACACGCTGTACTGCGGCGACCGAGCGGCCGGCGCGGGGGCGGGCGCGGGCGCACCCTGCCGCGTGCTGCGGCCGCGCAAGCGTTAGTAACCTGGGGGCGGCGGGCGGGCGGCGCGGCGCCGTGCGGCGGCGGGCTGTCCGCGAACCCGAACGCGCTGCTGGCGCGCCGCGACAGGCACTCTGTGCAGCGGCCGCGCCACGCGGCGCCCAAACCCAGCGGATTGCGGATTGCGGATAAACGGTTCATTTGTTAGTGAAAGTTTAGTAGAGGCGAGGAGTTGTTAATAGTACGTTTAGTTAGCAAATCACTCCCAGACAAACATCATTGCAACACATTACACGATAGAGACAAGACGCACACGCACACACGCAAACTTCTCGTGTCACGGCAAAAGCTTTGTAACGTCCGTTGTACTCGCTAGACACAAACAAATACTGTCTATAAATATTTAGTTATAGTCGATCGGGCTATTGATCGATCGATGCAGCTACTGTACTCGACGTCCGTGTTCCGGACAGTACAGTGCATCTGTAATTGGATTCAAAACATTTAATAGAGAGGACGAATATTGTTTTTATATAATGATTAGTTAATAAGCAATCAAAGTTCCATTAGTACATCTGATAAAAATATACCCAATTTTGAGCAAAATTCGACAGCGGCTCCTTGGGGTGCTGTAAACTGACTCCATACTTGATCAGAATGTTATTAAACATATTTATTATATTTCATTTACACAGGCAGTCACCAGTCACCCTTGTGACCTGAACTAGATTTGAGTCATTCTGGCACCAATAACCGATGGGTGAGCACTTTCACTGTTACTGTACAAACATGATAAATTAATCACAAAATGAACTTTCAGTTAGAGCAGTGTTTCCCATCGTGGGGCGCACATGGGGACAATTCGATGCTTGTAAGGGGCAATATGATAATTGACCACATGACTTTGCCCTCTTCGCTTTAAAGGTCGGTGTGAAATTTAAAGAAAATAAGTTGTTAAATTATATAGTGTTTCTTAAGTAGACAATTAAGTTTTTTAATGAAAAATTATGTATCATGTAATAAAGGACAGGCGGGAGGGAAAGAGGATGTTAGGGACATGAAAGTTTTAGAAAGGCCAAGGTGGGGTATGCCCCATGCACAAAAAAAGAAAGATAGGGAAACACTGATTTAGAGAAACATATGTTTGGGTATTCAGTGCATAACAGAGACCTTATAACTCAAATGATTATTATTCATTTTTGAGATTAAGTTAAAATAAGAAGCAAACTAAAAGTTATAAAAATTTAACAACAAATTCCCATATTTTACAAAAAATTTAAATAAATGGGACATTAAATATACCATGTGGCCAGCAGCTTGTCGGGGGTGGAGATCTTATCATATGCTCGTGGACTTCTTTTAGTGTCAAAGGATTCTCTTCGACAAAATCCAGAGCTGCACTACCAAATTCCTGGAGATTAAATTTAAATATTGACTATTTCTTTAATCTATTACATGACAATTAACAAAGATAAATGAAAAAGCTTATGATATCTTGTACCAGTAATACTGGTTAGAGGTTTCTCAGTAGTAACAGTTGAATACCCTCAATATTTAGTACATAACAGTAACTAATTAACAATATTTACATGAAGTATAATAACTAATTGACAATTTTAATCAGGCCATGGAAACATGCAGTACTCACAAATGTGGGTCTTGAGTACTGTCTACTTCCAATGGCATGTAAAGTTATTCAATCACTCTGAGTAATGTGTGAGCATGCACTGAATGTAACATGAACGTTAAAAGAAGCCTTTATACAAATGTAGTTCTTACTTGGGACATCAATATGGTGTCATCTGACCCACATTCTTCGGCATGACTTTCAATCAGACTTTCTCTGCTGGCCATCACTTGCTGAAAATGATATGCACACTTAACTCATTAGCATTGTTGCACAAGCAAGCCTTGCTTTAGGACTGTTATATAAGTCCGAACTGATACTCGCCTGTAAATAAGGGTTGTCTTGTCGCGAGAGCCTGAGAGCTTCCATGTCTTGAGCGATGTTCCTCGTGCGTCCAGGCGTGAGCAGCACTGCCGGGGAGCCCCCGAGCGCCGGGCCCATGACTAGAACACAAAGCGCGGCTCCGCTCAGTCGCGGCGCACTCCGCGTCGGAACTTTGCCAACGAAACGCAACTTACTTGACAAGGAGTCGTTACTGCTCTCCATTGTCCAAGCGTATCGCTCCTTCAGAAACGTTTCCTTAATATAAAAACATTTAGTACGAATGTAACGTCGACAACAAAAACAATGACATGTCGGATGTCTAACTTAAAAAGTCTGTTTACTTTCATTCATTGTTAAGATGATTGACTCGGATCGTTATTATAACTAGCGGCGTCCGGTTCTGTTATATGCTTTGTTTATTATTTAAATTAAAATTAAACACGCGTTACACGACCGATAGTACTTTTGTTGAACTGACAACAGACCTCAGGGTTGCCAGCTCTGCGGTGTATTTTTTAAATATTCAGGGTTAGCGCTTGACCGTGATCCCGTATGATGTTAACTGGTCATGTGGTCTGTGCTCGTAGCGCTCTAACCCAGTAACATCCTATTCACTCTTTTCCCAAGACACTGACTTCGTATTACATTGAAATGGAAAGAAGTCGTTCCACTCCTTTGCAGTTCGTATGAAGAACGAAGAACTGAATCTCTCTGATCGTACACGGGAGATGTCCACAACCTAAGGACAGGCAATGTGGAGCGGAATGCGTTTACAGTAAACTGGGTAGTAAAATGTTATCTAGTCGCAATTTCCAAATGAAATTTTAATCAGCGCAAATTATTTTTAGATAAAACGAAGTAATGTTTAAACTTACAGATATTTAAATTTCTAAAACAATTTGCATATTATTTGAAGCTTATTAAAAATTTCATGACCGATGACGACGACGCGAGTTTATGTGTTAAGTCACCAATCAAGAAACGAAAACATTTTATTAATTGTTGTATATTTTCGTAGCGGTGCTTGTCACTGAACCGCGATTAATGTAGTGATGACTTCAACAGAACACTAGCTCTCGTTACTAACGAAGTAGTGAAAACCTCTTTTTATTACATTGTGTAGACAAAATAAAAAGATTGTATTTATTAAACTTGTAAATTATAAACGCAAGTATCCAAATATGTTTTATGAATTATGAAGCGAGGTAGACATCGCTTTGGTAGTAATTTTTTAAGGGCCCAAAAACCTCGTTGCCGGGCCGTTATACAAATACTTGGTAACGGCCCGGCTGTAAAGTTACTTCTTCTGTGACTTGTGTTAGTGTCGGACGTTGGGAGACAGCGCTTCATGCTTACTTGTTTACGTTACCGTTTGATATGAAATAGTTCGTTAAGTTAGACCTTTGAATTAATAAAGAAACATGAGAAGGACCTATAGATCAGGAAAAGAGGATGGCGGTTTAGAACTTAAAGCTCTGGTATCGGCAATTGACGCGAAAAGCACTATATTTGATGCTTTTTATATACAGAACATCAAGCACACCAAAAGAGAGTTGTCTCGCAATGACAAAATAGGCAAAATTGCTTGTCACAAAGTACGCAAAAGAAAATATGTTAAGAGAATTGTCAAAGATACCCCGATGTTTGAAGAAGAAACTAGCAGAAATGGCAAGTCTTGTACAGCGCACCTCACACCTAATAAATCTATACATGTGAAGAAGGAGCCCGACCCCTTCGACTTGCTTCTAATGTCGTCCCCTGCAATAAATAAAAATCCTGAAATATGGCAACAAGTGTAAGGAGATTGTGTCTATAATTATTTTTGACAAAATTTTAGATTTCGTTTATGTTCTTGAAACTGATGTATTTTATATTATTTATATATCACTTTAAAATGTTGTATGTTATATTTTTTAACCTATTATTGCAACCAATTATTAATTATTTTAATATAATTCTGTGGTCAATGTATATTACCTGCTTGATTCTATGAGATAGAGACAGCATTAGCTGTGTAGCTATGCTAAACAATAATTAGGTTGTAGTGTAAAGAAATTAAAAAAAATAGAATAAAAATGTGCATGTAGAGTATCCCTGTTAACAATGTTTATACAATACATTTGATGAAACAGTTTAACTGTGTATGAATTTATTGCCATACACTTAAAAGGTATATGATTACTAAGCTTATAAATGTATTGATTGGCTATATTTTGAAGGCAAAATAATATTACTAACTACTTTTAGTTCCTCATATTTTTATGTTGTGCAAAGTAGTAATAGCAGTATAACCAAAATGTTAAAGTTATACAACAATTGATAACATTGATTTTTTTTTATAAAGAATACATCACTTTGGTTTATTTTTAATTTTTAGTTCTGAAAAAAAGTATGGGCGATTGAAAACAAAAAAAAAAATAGAATCTACTTATTCTTGCAATAAAACCACAGGTACAATAGTCTAAAGTATGGTTATTTTTAATTGATGTCTTTAATTACTAAATTGATTCAGAATCACAACTTCATTTCAGATACAGACAATGAGTTTGATCTGAGTACCAATGATACAAATCAAAATACGACAAGTGTTCATTCACATAACTTGGTATTTGAACGTGAAAACAGTGTTCCAGATAAACACGAAGACTCCATCACTGGTATGGTAAAGAAAATGTCTCTTGTAAGAAATGTTACTGGATTTCAATCCCAAAGTAAAGGCAATGGTCATAGACTCACATCAACAACAAATCAAAAATCTCTGGATTCTGGAAAATCACCTCAATGTAGTACCCCTTTTCAAGAAAAATATAGGAGTAAATCTATTTATAATATTTCACCTATCACAATAAGTTTTTGCGATAGTGAAAAATTATTTGAAAGTAATTTATGTGTTCAAGATAATTGTGAAATTTCAAATGATGATAATGACCTTAGCAAGGGCATAACCAATGATTCAGCAGAAAACACTGAGTTTTTACTATGTTCAAATTCATTTAACAAAACATCTAAAAACATTAAAAATTGTGTAATAGAAGATCTCGTAACCAGTCAGGTAATAGATATTAACACTTCTGATCCTATTCAAACTACTCAAATAACCCCAGAAAGCTCTTTTGGTACAAGTGAAATGACATCTCAGTTTGGGTTTAGTCACTCTGTTGTAACTACAATAAACAATAAAGATCAGGGAAATACTAAAAGTGCTTCACCAACAACAAAATTAATTAGAGAATCTCTAAGTAAAAATGATAATTGTTGTGAATATTCACATTGTTCTACCGATTGTTATGCAACTGTAACTAATGACGATGAAGACAAAAGTAACAGTAGTGGTTTAACATTTGAGATAGAAACGACTGAATCAGACTTATTGTATGATACTTGCAATGACAATGAATCTGCGGTGAGTGTGAGTCTCTCTGCATCTTCACGCCCTGTTGTTAAAAAAATATTGAATGATTCTTTATTTTACAAGTATTATAATAAAAATGCAGATGCAGAGGTAGCTAATTCAGATACAATAAGAGATTCTTCTGCTGATAATGATATTGCTGGTAGTTTTTACTGTCAGACAATAGTAAACATCACAAATTTACAAAATGAATCAAGTAATATGAATTTTGGTGAACATATTGTTAATGAAGATCACAGTATTATTGAAGAAAATAGAAATATTAACTCTGAAGTAGATCATAGATTAAGTAACAGTTTTGGAGATAATGAACCTTTAAGTTTTGTAACAATTAGAAGAAGAAATACAGTCTCTAACAAATCTGTAATAAATATTAGTGATAATTCAAATACTAGTATTAACAGTTCAGAAAAGGATAAAAGTGCTGATTCATGTAATATGGTTTACACATCTATGAAGTGTAAAAGATGTATTATTGCAAAAGAAGAGTCTGAGAAAGACAAAAGTACATTAACTTGTGCTCACTATTCGTTAGGGAATGACACTCTTACAAAATTGGATGAAACTGATAATGAAAAATGTTTTAAAACTGTTACAACAGTTATTGATGAAACCATTAAATCAAATCTAACAGCACATAACAACATTGAAGGTGAAATCGATGTTCCCAAATTGAAGTTTGATATAGACAGTGAGGTGAAAACACCTATAGTGTTGCAGCCAGGCAAGAAATGGGAAAGATCATTAAGTATATACAAGAGGATGACAATGGTAGACAGCTCCGATCATTCTCTTTTGGATAGCGAAAGTACAGAACATAAGGGAAGAAAATATAGACAAAGTGTGATTGCAATGATGGAAATGCAAAAAATCCGTGGTGGGTATTACATATAGTACAAATAAGTGTAAAGGAATTTAGTTCTCGAGAACAAGTAAGAATGTTTTCCTTTTAATTAACATGAACAGAGAGTGCGCTTTTATGTATTTATTTTACATTTGAGTTCTAAAACTTTTTGGTGTTAAATGTAGGGATAGTCATTAAAAATAATGATACACTATTTGACATAATATTTGAAAGTTGCAGTGTAATGTCAGGTAGGCACATGCATTCATTTAAAAATTTTATTAGTGATTATTATGAGCAAGTTTGTTACAAACAGTATCATTGCGTGTTTTAATGAGAGTCGTGTTGTTCACAGGTACCCTTCATAATGAATCATTTAATGGTCGTAGAAGTACTTTTGTTTGCAAACCTAGTAGATCCACAATCAAAATTGTAAAAGTAAGTTTAATTAAAATACTCGCTCTTTTTGCCAATGTATTTTGAGCTTATTAAAAGTAAATGATAGTTAAACAACATTAAAATTTCTTTGGGTAATGTTAACGTTATTATTTTAGGAGAACAAATACACGCGCCCTTCGATATGTTCCTCGACAACATATGAAGATTTTGAAGGTAACCAAATTTATCGTTTCAATTATGGAATATTAATAAAAAAAATAATGGAAATTGTTAGTTTGTTGCTGGCAATACTCTTCGTTAATCTGTGACATTCGCGGAAGAAAAAGGACGCTGTGGGGTGTCGGCAGCCATCTTCCATAGTTTTTATTTTTGTTATAAACCATTCGCTTAATTTGCCGTATGGTTCATTTCCTACTATTCACGTAAAATAGTAGGAAATATTCTGGTTACGGTAAAAGTCAGTTCGAGTGAGTCGGACTATTTGACTGCCATTGTCTCTAACGGGATAATTGCCTCTTTCTACGTCCTTTGTTTCAAGAAAAGTGTCTCAAGCCAAGTGCATGCATCTTTCCCTGCAATACCCAGGTTTGTTTTCGCGCCACGCTTGTATTGTCTGGTTCCGTGCGACTGTATGTGAGTGTATGTCGACAGCGTTACGTGTTCGCGCGGGGAAAGTCCGTCCACTTCCTACACTCATGTGTCATGCGGCTCTCGCTTAACGCTTGCGTACTTCCTGCAGGATTAGTGTCGGACGACTGTGATGATACGTTCGTTGACTTATCAAAACTGTCGATTGATGACTCCGTGCACGAAGTCACGGTGCTAGAGAAGCTGCACGACACCAGTCGAGGCTCCACCTCGCGCGACTTCGTGCTTCGGCGCTGCGACCAGACCGACGTGCTGCTGTTTGATGAATGTTACCCCGACACGTACGTATTCTTGTTAGTAGTAGTCCATCACTGCGTTGACGCACCAACCACCCACCTCATGAAACTATCGCCCGCATCACCCGAGTCCTCGCATTTGATAATGAACGTATGTCTTGTTTAAGTAGGTCAAACAACTAGAAAGTACTTTTTTATTATTCAGCAATTTGATGACATGAGCAAGGTATTCTCCTGGTGGTAAATGATGTGTGCCCATTACAATGTAGCAGTACTTTATTATGGTATAACACAGCTCCCCATTATGCTCACTACCTGAATGACAAAATGTTAAGTCTGGTAGCCCAGTAACTTACTAGACAAAATGCCCTCCCAACTGGAACACAGCAATATTTGCACACTACTATTTGGTGGTAGAAAGAGGAGCTGTGGTGGTATCTACCTAGATTGTCTGTAATAACAGACTCCTACCTCCACCAGTGATCTGTGTGCTGTTTTGTTTCTATTACACATATTTAGATTTGATTTTCAAATCAAATACATTTTTTTTTTCATATACTTACATTAACATGATTACATGCAACACTTAAGTTTTTTAATATAACGATATTCTGTATTGTGTCCCAATTACACAGACAAAATACATTGAATTCTCCGAAAGAAAGATACTTAAAAGCAATTTCTTACAGACATACCTACAATAGTGGATTTCAATCATTTATTTGTTTATATGACTATAAATAAGATGTAATTGTGGCAAGAGTAGTGAAGTACGCTGTTCTTTTAATAAATCCCTATGTGATCTTCAAACATTTTTATTTTAGTGCTGTGTTGATTCCAAATTCAATACTTGTATTTGATCATGTGGTATGTGCTTGCCAGCGGTAATAATTTTTCAGCCACTTAATGATTATGCAACATGATATTGTGCTTATACTTTGAGACTAAAATGTTTTTGGAAATCATGAGTAGACTGACATTGTGTAAATGATTTTTTTTTAGTTAAATGGCTTCTCATTTAATTTCACCCACACTGTACGAGTACACACGTTCACACAAAATATGTATCTTTGCCACAGTAATTAATGTCTTGTTTGTATTGATTGTTCCATATTTATGGTGAGGCGTGGTGGTAAGGTTCATAGCTATTACGCATGGAAAATTGCAATTGTGGATGACATGTACATTCAATATGTGTTAGGTATTTACTTTTCGGAATTTTGTTGTTATTATATATTTTGCATCTTTACAGGGAGCTGAAGAACTGCCACAAGATCGGCGAGGGAGTATACGGCGAGGTGTTTCTGTGGCGAGCTCGCGACGGACGTGCCCGAGTTTTGAAGGTCATCCCCATCGCCGGCGACATCAGAGTCAATGGGGAGCCGCAGAAAGGCTATCATGAGATCATCTCCGAGATCGTGATTGCTATGTGAGAGCCCGCGGCCTTGACAACGGCGCAGTAGTCTTCTCGCCGTTCAGTACTGAAACATTCAACTTGTCCACAGGGAATTGAGCGCTCTGCGCGCTCCCATAGCTGAGATCGAACAGCGCTTAGATGAAGGGGAAGACATCGATGCATCGCTTTTACACTCCGTTCAGAACGCTACCGACGTCTTTAACGAGGTACGTGCGACCCGTTCGGCTCCCGCAGCCATCACGCGACTGGCAACATTTCACATGGAGTACTGCAACAATTTGCAACTGCATTGTATGCAATGCACCCTATGTAGAGACACGCGTCTGGTTGTTATGGAACCATTAGGCGTCATCAGGTTGGCGGCAGTCATGATGGACTTGCACCGACCGGAACAATCCGTGTCCTGCAAGGTATGAATATGGCGACATTATTTTACAAAGTGACATTAGCTACTGTCAGTTGGCCACGTCTAATTAAAAGTACGACTATTTATAAATTTGAACAACGATCAGAATAAATTGACTAGTGTAATATCTTGGCTCCGCTCGACACCAAGCCGCAGTGCGTCCGCGGAGTGTGCGGTCGCCTCCCACTCCGGTAACGAGCTGAGGCTGCACGACCCTTGCCCTGCAGGTGCTAGCAGCGCGCTGCGTGCGTGGAAGGTACCCGGCGCGGCTGCTCGAGCTGTGGGAGCTATACGACGAGTGCCGCGGCTCAGACAACGATTGCCCGGCTACGCTACCCGCGCGCCAGCAGTACCTCGTGCTTGAGCTGCGCAACGCCGGCCAGGACCTCGAGAGTTACAGCTTCAACAGCGCTGAGCAGGCACACGCTCTCTTCCTGCAGGTAACTGACCGCCTCGCAGACACCGCGCGTCCAGCTCGCCGCCAGCCGCCACCTGCCGCCACCTGCCGCCGCCGGCCGCTGCGGCGGGTGTGTGAATCTTTAGCTCAAGTTGCGACATCTTGACTAGATTTTCACTCATCCTCTGCGCCGGCCCACCGCCGCTTTGGTCGTGTTGTCGGCGTGCTCCCTCATTTCCGTTTGCATGTTCTTACATATCTTGTGTATTACTACTCTGTGTTAACTGGATGTGGCGTGTTGGTTCAGCTGCACCGCCCGCTGTTCGGGCCGCATCGGCAAGTGGCTGTACTGACCCGATCGCTTGCTGCATTCGCTATTGCATAGTTTATTAAACAAAAAAAAATCTACATAAAAATAACATACGTTGGTGAAGTTAATATAATAGCGCATGTGGTCGGTCGCAGCTCGCGCTCGGGCTGGCCGTGGCGGAGGAGGCGCTGCAGTTCGAGCACCGCGACCTGCACTGGGGCAACGTGCTCGTGTCGCCCACGGAGCAGAAGGTATACCCATCCCCGCGTTGCGCCGTCTCGCACACGTCGTGATGTGGTAAGTGTGGTGAGTGTGGTGAGTGTGGTGTGCGCGGTGTGCAGTTGGCGACGTTCGTGCTGCGCGGGCGCGTGGTGCGCGTGGCGCGGCGCGGCGTGGCGTGCGCCGTCATCGACTACTCGCTGTCGCGGCTGACGCTGGGCGACGCCGCGCTGTTCGCGGACCTGGCCGCCGACGACACGCTCTTCGAGGCGGTGGGCGACCGCCAGTTCACCGTGTACCGGCTCATGCGGGATCGTGTCGGGTGAGTACGATGACGACCTAGTTGATTCGATACTCCTGCTCTATCGCATCCACTATTAAGAAAATTAAACGAATTATAATTTTTTTATGTATTCTGGTCATCTTTTTCGACTTACAGCAACGATTGGAAGAACTTCGAGCCCTACACGAATGTCCTGTGGCTGGAGTACGTCGCGGATAAAATGATAACCTCGCTCCGCTACAAGAGGACCAACACGAAGATTCACAAGCACTACGTCGCCAAACTCAAGGCGATCAAGAACCGACTCCTGGACTACGGCAGCGCTGCCCAATTTGTGCTCACCGACAACGAATTTTAACAATCAAATTATGATATAGAACGGAAACGTTTTTATGATAAAAATATTATATTTTTTCAGTAGCAACGTTTACATATAAACAGGATGTGCATTGCGAGGCACTGCGCGTGCGCGTGCGCGTGCGCGTGCCCGTGCGCGTGCTGGCCCGCCCCGCGCCCCCGCGCCGCATGTATTATTTACAACATTGTTGACGCATCAAAAGTATTTCAGCGGACAGGTGCTTCCTTCCGCGTGGTAGTGCCTTCGTTCAATTTGAATAAATTCCCATATCGTGTTCACTGGTCGTTTCATTTGGAGCCCTGGCTTTCCCCGGAAGACCATACGGAAAATTCCCTCGCGATAAGAAATAAGAGTAACGTCACGAGATGCCCAGCTGATGTAAAACAGCGTGTTTGTACAAGTAATGTGCATAATAGACAAGATTATTACAGAAACTATATATAGTGTAATGAAAAATAAAGTATTACGAATTTCTTACAGAAAATAGTGACCCTATTTATTAAACATTTATTTATATTAAATTAAGAAATACCATTTAAATTTTACGTTGCCGCAAGTTAATTATTTTCATCTGTCTACAGTATTAGTTATATTCTTAGTTTGCGCTGACGGTGTCGCTGTGGCAGTTGGTCGATAACTGAAGTACGTTATAAAAGTATTGGAAATAACGTTGCCAAGATATCTCACAAATACAACGTCAAACAAAAAACATGTTTTCTTGCCAAATTCGTTTTGATAGAAAATCGTTAACGACACAGCTTCAGTTTCAGAAAAAAATTATTAAATAATATATAGGGATCTATTATTACAAATTAAGAGGTAACTTGATATTGAACTATTTTATTGCGACGGCCGCGTCAAAACCTGTTTGAGCACAGGGCCGTACTCGCGCCAGGGCTGCACTCTGACGTCACCACATCACCCCCTTGGGAGATTCATGACCCTGGAATGAAGAACGTTGCTTTTTTTATTATACGTCCGGATCTAGTAGTTCTAGTTTCCGTTAATTGTGGGGCGATTGGAGTTGATGACTCTTATCATGTGATGTAAGTAAATAAAATCTGTACTTTTTAAGTCTTTATGAACAAATATTCGTTTAAATCCATGTGTCGAAGCAGGTACCGGTTTAAAGTTTTCCATGTAACTTCGTAGTTCTGTCACGAAATTTACAGGATCGACGTTTTTCGTTGGTCTTGAAAAGAGATACTCACCAGGAACTCTCAAGGGTTCGCTTAGAACCTTCTCTGCCGGGGAGCATTGCAGATCCGCTTTCCATGCTGCACGGATTCCTAGGAGCACGGTAGGCAATGTGTTCGTTCACTTCATGTCGCCGTGTGCCATAATAGCGGCCTAGAGAGTCCTGTGAAATCTTTCTACCATGCTGTTTGCTGCAGGATGATTGGCTGTTGTGCGTCGTAATTCGATTCCGTACAGCTTAGCTAGCATCTTAAACAGTTGTGTCTCAAACTGCCGTCCTTGATATGTAGTTACTACTTGTGGGCAGCCGAACCTCCAGATCCAATTCTCATAAAAAGCACAGGCCACCGTCTCTGCTGCCATATCTCGTAAAGGCGTGACCTCTGGCCAGCGGGTAAACCTTTCTACAGCAGTCAAACAGCACCTGAATTCTGCTGATGGTTGCAGAGGTCCGACGAGGTCTATGTGGACATGAGTAAATCGAACTCCTGTTAATTGAAATTTCCCAATCGGTGAATGCGTGTGACGGGTTACTTTTGCTTGCTAGCAGGCTCTGCAGGTCACCCAACCCAATCTCGGCAATCCTTGCGAACAGAGGGCCATACTAACCTTTCTGTCAAAAACTCGCGGTCGTAAGCGCTATACTGAGTTTGAGCTTTGTTCATCTTCTTTGAAAAGAAAGCTGTAATTTGGAAATTTTCTTAGACTCGCTGCTGTAAAACTGAAACTCACTTGAGAATTCGAAGCGACGGTAACCAAGGCAAGTGGTGCATCATGAATGGGATGATCGAGAAGTGCCAGTCTGCTCAAGCTTGACTTACATTTTTCGAAGGCAGTAAGTAGTTCTGGTGTCCAAGTCAAGATTGTAGAACACTTGATCAAAGGACCAGCCAGCATACCCTGGAGTGGAGCTTATTCTTCTGCAGCGTGTGGTAAAAACCGACCATAAAAATTTAGCATACCTAAGAACCATCGTAAACCCTTCGCAGTCTTAGGTGGTAGAAATTCCTTGATAGCCTGAACTTTATCCTCCAGAGGCCTAGTTCCTTCGGCTGACATCCTGTAGCCGAGGAAGGTGACTTCTTTTTGACCGAAGACACACTTGTATTCGTTCAGGAGTATCCCGTACTGGCTCAGCCGCTCGGAAAGTTGCTGCAGATGTATGCGGTGAGTACTGTTAAATATATGACAATGTCAATGTACGAGTAACAGAATTGAAAATCTCTTAAAACATAGTCCATGAATCTCTGAAAACGTAGGTAGGTAGGTAGGTAGGTAGGTAGGTAGGTAGGTAGGTAGGTAGGTAGG
>DWHU01001137.1:0-13775 GCA_018247975.1 Parides photinus | reverse complement strand
GTGGAGGTTTTAGTCGGTGCAAGTCCGACATAACCTGTCTTTGCCCCCGCGAAGGCAGGTATGCGAAGGCATTTCCTACACGTAAAAAAAAATAAAAAAAAGGCACGGAGTCACATTGCAAGAATATAATGATCATATCAATACAATTCTTCGTTTTTAGATAACTTACAAATACCTTGTAAAAGTAATGAATTTGGGTCCTACGGGCGGTATATCAGGTTCGTTAAACCGTTTTGAAGTAATTGCAGATGTTCTCATTGATTTTAACAATGATGAAATTCATCTGCAGGAATTTTCACTGACAGACATTGGGTAAGATTGTTTCAAGATTATTATTTCAAGATAAAGATAAATCAAATAATATGACGGTTGCTAATAAAAAAAAATTCTATTGAAACTTTTTCCTCAAAATAAATAAGCATTAATCTTATAATTTTAAACCCGGAGTTTTTCTTTTATTGGTCAAGTTAATGAAAGGCTATAATTATTTTACACAATGGCCACTGATACGCGAGCGTTGATTTTTTTTAATCATTATAGAATAGCGCTTGCCTATGATCCCACCTGATGGTAAGCGGCGATGTAGTCTTTGGTGGTAAAACGCACTAGTCTAGAAGTAGCCTATTTACTCTAATTAAATTGAATTAAAAACATTTTTAAGATTACTCCAATTTTATATACATAATATACATTGCATTTATTATTATTTCAGGCGAATCCGAGTAAAGGTTACAGGGAATATCCTTTTTGATTGGTTGGTTAATCCCATGGTTAATGTGTTTCTGAGAATTTTCAATACAATTATAATGCAAGTTGTGGAATTCAATATAGATTCAGCTGTACAAAATGGAATTAGTTTTCTCAACAAAAATCTGCGCGATGTTATTAAACATCTCGAATCTTTTAATTAAAGTATAAATTGCATAGCCCGAATTTTATTGTCAATAAAAAATTATATGAAGAACAAAGCACATCTTTCATTTATTTAATAACTTTTTTCGCGCGTACTTTAAATAATATTCTAATTTTGTTATTCACTCCCTTTGAAATATCAATACACTATAGCTTGACATCAATCGCCGCGTACAAGCCTAAGGCGCGGTACAGTGGTTACGGTCAAGCTGTACAAACAAATTGTAATCACGCATTACGATATCTCTTTTATGCGGTTGCCATACAAAAGAAATTGTTAACTTTTATTGTAATTCGTGTAAGCCGTAATCTATTCAAATAATCTTAAAACACTTAAATCAATAAGTATTTAAATGGGGTAATTAGAATTTAAATTATTTCTAACGTGTATTGCTTAATTAAAACAAATGTTGGATTTTTATTACGTGTTTTTCCGAAAAGGTTAGACGTTCTCAATATCAATTTTAAATATTGCGTTAAGATAGTCTTTCGTGGTTCGTGGTTCAATAAACTGGTTTCAATCGATCTATGAGTAAAATATGCAAACTATAATCAAAGTATTTATTAAATGGTAATAATTTTGGAGCAAATGTCAATGTCACAATCTTCAAGTGTCCAAAAAAATATGTCACGTGGTTCCATTGTAAGCATGGCATTCTCAAGTAACTGATTGAGAGCAATTTCAGAACTCAAATAGATTTCTGAAAAGTTTATTAATTTAGCTAGTAGTATATATCCTTTGCGGTAATATGGGAAAAGCAAAAAAAGTGAAGCCTTCCCAAATCGGAAAAAACGTCGCACTTGCGGATCAGATTGAAGCAGCGGATTCTGTGAGAAATAAAAATAGAAACAAACAGAAAAACAGGCAAGATGGTGACGAAGAAGTGTGTAACATTCAGTAATTTTTGTTTATTTATATTTTTGTCAAAACATTAAAAATTTTCAATTGTTTTGTTATAGTTTGTTAATGCAGATTTATCAAAGAAAATTTTGGAAGCCGCAAGAAGACAGCAGGTTGAGCTTAGAGATGGTGAAGCAAGTACCTCGGTGCAGCGTATTTTACCACTGGAACTGAATGGTTTAATAAAAATTATGTAATATAATTCATTCAGTACTTGCATAATATTAATTTTAATTTTTAACTCCTGATTATTTTAGAGTCTATTTCCGATAATGAAGCAGATTCAGATGATAATGATCTTGATCCTGATACATACCATGACAATATTGAAATAAATGATGAAGATGAAGAAGCTTTAAAAATGTTTATGTCAAGTAAGCCGGAAAAGGTTAGAACCTTGGCAGATATTATAAAGGATAAAATTACAGATAAACATACAGAGTTACATACACAGTTTTCTGATATAGAAACATTAAAGTTACAAGATATTGACCCAAGGTATTTTATTATATTTGATTTTAAAATTCATAATGTTTTTTGAACACACTGTACATCACAAATAGGCATGAGTTAGATCCACACTGAGCCTGAGCTGGTGAATGAAAACATTATGAGGTAATAGACATGCTCCTAAAATCAACAGGGTTTGTGTGTGTGACATTGCTAGCCCACACTCAAGAGTGTGGTGGATTAAAGGCCAGTTTTCTTATTGAGAGATGGCTCTCAGTTGCAGCAGTGGGATCATTAAGTGAGCTGTTTATTATTAAAATGTATTTGATTTAAAGGTTATCATTTTGTTTATAGGATAAAAACAATGTATCAAGGTGTAAGGGATGTATTACAGAAATATCGTTCAGGAAAATTGCCTAAGGCTTTTAAAATGATTCCACATCTACAAAATTGGGAGCAAATTTTATATTTGACAGAGCCAACTACATGGTCAGCAGCAGCTATGTATCAGGTAAACTACATTGTTGATTTGTAAAATAAAGAAATAAAATAACTATTAAAATATTAGTACACTGACTTTTCGGAGTAAAAATTCTTTTACATTTATAAGTGACACTCACATTGAAACACAAACTTTTATATAATTTTACTTTATACAATCTGTTTCAATTGTTTCAGGCAACCCGTATATTTGCTTCAAATCTTAAAGAAAAAATGGCACAAAGATTCTACAATTTGGTTCTGCTTCCACGTATTAGGGATGACTTGGCTGAATACAAAAGATTAAATTTCCATTTATATCAGGCATTGAGAAAATCTCTCTTTAAACCTGGAGCATTTATGAAAGGAATATTGCTGCCTTTATTAGAAGTAATTCATAACTTAAATACTGAACTTTATTAATTATATGAAAGAGTTATAAACTTATTCTATTATATTTTAGTCTGGAGATTGCACATTGCGTGAAGCTATCATCGTAGGTTCGGTTATGGCTCGGAACTCAATCCCTGTATTACATTCTAGTGCAGCCCTACTAAAAATTGCTGAAATGGATTATACTGGAGCTAATTCAATATTTTTGCGTATATTATTTGATAAAAAGTATGCCCTTCCTTACAGGGTTGTGGATTCTGTTGTTTTTCATTTCTTGAGGTTTGTGAAAACTTTGTAGACAAATTTGTAATATTGTATAAAATCTTAAAACATCCAAAATTTTAACCACTGATTGCTTACTTCATTTTCATTAATATATGCTTGAAGCCTATAAAATGACATAAAAGTACCATTGCAACTTGTTGCAGATTTCAATCAGATTTAAGAACATTACCAGTTTTGTGGCATCAGGCACTTTTGACATTTGTACAGCGTTATAAAGCCGACATTTCTACAGAACAACGAGATGCACTTCTAGAATTGTTGCGGAAACAAAGTCATCCTACTATCACTCCTGAAGTTAGTATTTTAATTTTGATTGAAATATTCAATGAGAGACAGAGAGGTTCATCTGAGTATAAGTTAAATGCCAGTCCATTACATTTTATTCCTTCTTGTTATTCCATTATATTCTAGGTACAACAAACTTCGGAACAGAAATATGGATGTGATTATTAATCTAAACAAAGAGTATTGATATACAATCTAGATATAGATATTGATGTTATAACCATCAGGGTGATACATGACATAGGAGACTTAAAATATGAATTTAGCATAAAAAAATATTTTTTATTAATTTTTATAAATCTAAAACACTATAATTTTTTAAAAAAAAATTACTTCAACTTATTAATGTCACATTTCATATCTAGATTCGCAGAGAGTTGCAAGCAGCACGGTGCAGGGATGTTGAAACAAATGAAACAAAACATTTTATGACAGTTGAATAACTTTTATATGTATAGAAAAGTAAAAACAAATAAAAATTTTTTTGGATTATCTATAAAAAATCATACAAATGTCGAATTGTTTATGCAATAGTTTTTTTTGCAATAAATTTTGTTAACAAAAGCATTGACTAATTTTTTGTTTGATATATGCTTGCTTGCAGTCCCATGTAAACCAGTAGTAGTGTTAGTACATTTTCAAGTAGTTTTACCAAAGGTACAAATAAACTTTTAAAGTTCATTACTAAGATGCCTAATGTGCTTGATACAAAATTAGAGTATGTGGGAAGTTGGTATTATATATATAATACAATATCTGCAGTTTTTCATTGTTTTTGGTTTTTTTTATTTGTTTACAAAACAAGATAAGGCAGATGAGAGGCCATGATACCTCTATTCCTTTTTGAAAAAAAAACCCCTAAAAACACTGTTAACTACTTAAATAGTTGTTTTTAGTAAAAAAGTTTTATAAAAATATTGGCAATTATTTGCCAAAACAATTTTTTATAATATTAATATAATAATAGTGTACAGTTTATAATATAAAAATTGATTGAAAAACTGCAATATCTTTTTGGTGTCAAAAAACAACAAAATGTGTAGTGTACATTTATCTGTAGATAAATATGAATTCTTTATTGTAAACAATCAGTAGTACACTAAAGAATTATTTCATAAACACTCAATGATATACAATTATTTTTATTGATTTATTGAATAAATTTAAATCACCGGTAAGGGTATATCAATTTGACTAGTAATAAAATGTATGGGAGGCAACACTGAATTACCACAGTTGCATTTTCTTCCTGAAACGAAATCAAATGATCCAATTTTACATCCACAATTTTCACAGTGTAATTTACCCTTGGTCCATTGCTCATTTTCAATTTTCAGTTTAATCCACGGTGGGACTTTATCTTCAAACAGGTATATGAACGTTTTCAAATCATAGCTATTGCAAAATTTACTGTCACAAAATGGAGAATTATGAACAATATTCGAATCTTTTGAAAGAACATACCGACATTTGTGACATTTGATTGTTATGTCCTTTTTTACCCTGTTTTCCATTCCTATATGAAAATAAACAAGGAGTGCAAAACAATAAACAAAATCTTTGCATGAAATAGTTGACAGGATTAAAGTTTTTTTATTCAACTTTCTTTGACAGCATAGGCATAGGGGCGAAGACCAATCTGCCTTGTTATAGATAGTACATTTTGTTGTTTAGAAACGAATTTAAGGTCGTGAATATTTTCCAGTTTTTTTTTAAGTCTGTACTATAAGAGTATGTTAAGAAACTTTCAGAAAAATGTTATGTAATTTTTGCACGAAAAGTATGAAAGTTAAAGGCGTTAAAATTAAAATCAAGCCCTTAGAAAAGTTGCTATAAATCTAGGAATGTTCCTTTGTTATTAAGAAAATTATTTGCGTATTATATTTAAAATGTTCATTTGAATTAATTTTAAAAATGTACCATAACTTGTAAATTTTTTTTTGTCCTTCCCATTTTCCCAATTAATTTCTTGGGGTTGGGGCAGTGTGTTAGTCTCCATCTATTGTAAATACACTGCTAGGGTTATTGGCAATGGTTTTTCCAGCTGGCCGTCTGCCTGACGCTTGGAAATGCCAGTGATATTTAATTTCTCAAAGCGCACGTAATTAGAAAAGTCATTAGCACGCGCCTGGATTCGAACCCACGACCCTCTCCCCCAGAGTACCTCGTGCAGATGTGGACCAGACCGTGCTGCACCTCATCGCCGACTGCCCCATATAAGGGGCAATTAGAATGGACGCTGAAATAAAAATGAATGCAGAAATAAGATGTAGTACTATCGCCGCTCTGATGAGTGAGGACAACAGCAGGCAAGTTCTGCTGAAATTCTGCAGAAAGGTAATAGAGGAGGCGTCGTCGTCCTGCCCATCTCCCAATCTATTTGGGGTCGGCGCTAATAAGGTAATAAGCCGGTCGGTAAGGTAATAAGTCGGCGCTAATAAGGGAGGAGGCAATAAATGAAAATAGGACACAGTAGAGGAAAAATGATAAGGACGGGAAAATCATAAAATAATAGATAAATGTATAAGGTAGAATAAGTAAAGTAAGTAAAGAATTGTATAAAATAGAATAAGGAAAAACTGTACATACGATTTTTAAAACATAATAAAGTGAGTGTGTCCTCATTTATTTAGCGTAAAGTATGAAAGAACAAAATGGAATGTTGTATGTGTAAGAATGAGATGAAGAAAGAGAAGAATGAAAAGATAATATTGAAAAGTAAGGACTTCTTAAACTTCTATAGGTTTAAGCAGAGTGAATGAAGTTTTAAAAGAAATTAAAAAGCCTGGGCCCAACCACGCCCGGGGAACAATTTAAAAAAAAAACCACGGGCCCCGATTGGGAGGTCGTGGTCCGTAACCACTAGGCTATCACAGCTAAATATTTAATAAAAAATAAAAAGAGCCCTTTATAAGCTATAATCAAGAACGTTTTATAGGTTTTAATTAAAATTTTTATTTTCTTTAAAAGGCGTTAAAGATTCCAGTTTAACATCTTTTACTTAGTTTTGTTGATGATCTAATGCCTGGTAGTAGAGGTGAATTGAATCTTATTAAATAGGTGGAAAAGACATGAGATATCATCAGATTGAATACAGGGCTGTATCGGAGATCAGCGATAAATCTTAATAGACCTTGAAACCATTTCTTGACTAATTTAAAACAATGCATGACAATAAAGCTGCAAGTAACAGTTATAATATGCAATGTCTGGAAGTCTTCATTCATTGTTATGCATTTGTTTAACAATTTTTTATAGAAAAAATTTATATAGGGATATAAGCGTCAATTTATTAAATTTGTTTTCTGTTGTATCGTAAGAACAAATTAGCTGCATTTATACCGAAGTACATTTATTCCGAATACCAGCCAGCGTAAGCGCATCGTGCGACGTAATTTTTGCTACGTAAGCAATTCCTTACTCATTGGTCAGCTGTAGCATTTAAAACACTTCCCACAGATAAGCAAATTGTAAATCTTAGAAATAAGCAATTTTTGCACAGCACAGCATATTTTCGTAATTACTGATAAAAACACTTCCGTTCAGCATGTTAAGCTCCGTTTATAATATATCTATAAGGAACAGTAAACATATATAACAAATATAAATAAAACGACAGATCGCATGTGCGTGATATTTTATTTTCATTGATTTTAGATATTCAACGAGAATTTTGCGCTGTTCAAATAATGCAAAGTTTTATATAACTATAAGACTAATGTGCTCTGTTTAGATTAAATTATTTAAGTACAAACATGTTGTACAATACTTAGCACGTATTACGGACTTATTATCTCATGTAACAATAATGAGCGATCGTTCAATATTAACGTTGTATAAAAATTACTCATAAAGCGTTAATTAGTGATCTTTCAACTATTACCAATAACATGTTCTTATCTTTTCCATAACTAAATAACATTCGAGAGTGATCTGCAAATTAATGTCTATTGCATATTATATATCCCACTAAAAGTTTAATGAATGGATTAAACAATATAGAAAATGTAAACTTTTGCGGATAAATAAATTTACAAATTTTTTGTGACTTTATAATATTATACAATTATATTTAAAATTTCATCGAGTTGTGAGCAAGCCTCTACACGCTAGACAATAAGATTTTACTGTAATAATCTGATATTCTACCACAAACCTTGCGTACCTACCTAATCGTGGTTTGACGCAGATTCTCGACATGTTATATTTAAAGGCGTATCTAATTTATAACATTATTGCGCTTATCATCTAATATTTACGAAAATACCTGGCACTAAAACACGCAACATGCTTAAATATTAAATTTTGAGTAACAAAATTTAAATAGCGTGTGTAGGTGAATATAAATATAACACAAATTTATTAAACATATCATAAAACGATTTCAAACACTTAAATATACATCGTGCATTTTCTTAAAGAAATAATAAACATACACATATCAGTTACAAAACTATGTAATTTTAAAAATTATCATGACTGTTTTGTGCAGAATATATAGATAAATGGAGTTAATGTAATACATTCAGTGACATCCGCAATATTTTCCAGCTTAATAATATAAAATTTCGATCACAGACATAATTACTAATTAATATTAGTCTAACATAATTTCTTTTTGAATTAAACGTTGATGAAATATAAAACACTAAACTTATTCGTACAATAATCTCATATAACATAACGTTATATTTTAATTTAAACCAGTTTCTTTTGACAATTATATTATAGGAGCAGTTTTAAATAATTAAAGTATATTTAAGCGATCTCTGACTTTTATAATAAAGTGGCGGTTATTTGATTTCAAAGTCATAGCTTTTAGCAAATGGGATGAAAAGTAAAATATGAATAACGTTAAGAATATAAGATTTAAAAGAAAGCTACAATATGAATATAGTTACATAGTCTTTAGAAGTTATTCGCAAATAAATGTATTAGGATTTTGAGATAATTTTTTTTTCGTTGTGTAGAATACAAAGTTTGCATAATTTAAAATTAACTCTAAACAGAGAAGCGAACCGTTTTTTTTAAATTTTGTTCAGTTTGTATCATATAATCTCATACGTTTAATATTTAAACTTAATTATTTTTTTTTTTATAAAACTTAATGGATAAACTTTATGGTGCCGTGTTACTTCTATATCTGTGACATAAGCTATACCTATAAAACATTTTTTGTACATACCAATGTGCAAAAAAAAAACTAAATTTATACATTAAATTCACAAAGTATATAAATTAATTTGGTATACATTTGTATGACGAAAAAATTTTAGTAATTGTATAAACTTAATAATGTGTCGTGAACATTCTGATTAGATTGCAGAGTGATGATGTATGATGCATTAGAAACAATGTCTGAGCCAGTATAACAAGCAAGATTTAAACTTTACTATATTTATTGAACTGTATAGATCTAAGTTTAATTTAAATTTATTATCTAGAGAGCTAGTAGGTACTATAATTAAATCCAAAACACCCTGTGCTTATAAGCGCTAAAAAATGCACTATTTTGACGAATCATATTATGAAGTTAAGAATTAACTTAGAGAGAGAAACGATTCATCACAATAGCTATTTGGTTATTTTGGTTAAAAAGGTTACGTTAGCGACAAAAGCAGCCCCAAATAGATTTTGGATTGTGCGCTTTATAGCATTACGTCAATGTAAGTAATGTATTTGCTAAATGCTGAAAGTATGAGACAATTAAATATTAAACGTGCTTAAGGTAATAACAGAATCCGTTTCTTTATTATCATCCACCTTTCATATTTAAAGAAAACATAATTTTTCTAATTTGTAATAAACTAAAGGAGTGATTGTTTTAGTAATTTATTTAAATTAACAATGAAATCAGGAAAGTGCCTACCTGAAAAAGAATTAAGAAAATATACAACGTGTCTTAAAAATAAGACAGTGTGCAAAACATACAGAGTTTGACAAAAACTTACGTTGAATGATATTTGTTAAAACTATTTCAAAGTAAAATATTAATTGACGCTATTTTCATAAACTTTGCCAAATAATTATAATACAAAAAAATATACCAAAATATAACTATCGTTTACATAAAAGCTTGTGCAAATTTATGATTAATTTTATTTAAACGAAAATGTTGTGTAGTATAAGCATTAGTTGTAATTAGTATGAACGTGCTTAAGAAATGTTTACTTCTTACTTTAATGCTTGGACTTAATTTTATGAGTTTGTTTGTACAAGATGTTTATACAAGACTTTCTATTTATATAATATAGTAATATAAACAGGATAACAAATTACTACCCCTACTAAAGCAAATAACTAGTGTGCTCAGCGTTTATTAGTAGCTCGCAGCAAAGCAAGAACTTTGGTCAAATAATTTAAATGTATAGTTTTGAAATTAGGTGTACATACTACGTTACGCAATTGACAAAATTACAAACCTATTTCTATCTATTATACTCTATTAAGTACACTCTGTTTCAAAGTAATATGATGTAACTGAATAGAATACCTATATGTTATAAAATTTAATGGATGGGTAAATTGATCATCAGTTATTATGTTATTAAACAAAACATAAAATAAAAAACTTTTATCAAGCTTTGACAGCTGTAATGATACCAATTAACATTTAAAAAGGCACAATATTCAACGATTTAGCGATTAAAATTAAGTAAATTAATAAAATCATGCAAATAACTGTGCATTAAACATCTCTTAATTTAAATAAATTTTTTAAGATTTTGTTTTGTATGTATCAGGAAAGGTTTTTTCATAATTTTTTGATATTCCATTTTCATTAAATATATAAAAAAATGAAATAAAAAACTTTTTAAATATTTCAAGCTGCCGGGGATCGAGACATAAAATTCTTGCATTTAAAAATAAACTGTAGTTTTCTGTACAATTTCAATTCAAACCTTTGTTAGAAGTATGTATGATATTTGAAGAGATTGGAAGGTACATTTCTAAGTATTCTTTCTTATTATTCTTGTTCAAATATGTGAAGAAGCAGCTTTTTCGAAGAGAAAATCTATAAACTTTTTTAAAATATTAAACCATTTAAATAATTTTCATAAATTTTCTATTAACGACGCACAATAAAGGGAGAACAGTTGAAAGGTCCTTAAAAAATTGTAACGATGTTTTTTTTTTCGCGCGTTGTTTAAGAAGAAAGAAGTGATTAAACAGCAGAGTTATTGTTCAAAAACATCTAAGGGTTACTTGACTACTTAAAGTATTGTTAAGCGTGACATGAAGTCGTGTAGCTTATGTGTGATAAATATACATCGCTTAATTTGATGACATAGCCATATGTACAGTCACGATTTCGGTCCTTACAATATGGTAGGTTTTATTATTGCTTACAATGATATATTGGCGAAACTTCTTACTCAGTAAATAGAATATACAATATAACATAAAGATAACGATAATTTTGAGCGACCTCTTTAGCAAAATTTACATAGTATATAGGTAATGTGAAACGATTTATTTATAAAGGGTTAAAGTTATAAGAACGATTATTTGAATGCCATTATGGAGAGTTTCATAACGGAAAAGATGTTCCTAAATAAATGTTGAATAAATAGGTTAAAGAAAGAAAACCTGTACGTACATGAACAACTATGTAATTGTTATTTTATTCCCCGGGTGAGTTTTATTTATCACGAAAAGTATGAATAAGTAGTTAACGGAAACTATCTTAAACTCACATCCACAACGAGCACTTCAAAAATGTTTCTTGATCAAGTACTGTTAGATATTACCTAGCTACAATGTAAAGGCAAGGAGCAAGGACGGGTAGAAAGCGTGTTTCGTTTACTCCCTTCTGGAATTACAGTTCACGGTTATTACGTAGTGTCTCAGTCTTATAAACTTCATCTGTATAGCTGAGATCCAAATTATCTACACATTTCACTTAAAAAGAAGTTTGAACCCGAATCTGTTGCAGTAAAAGAAATTAATAGAAAAGATCAAAGTGCCATCGCGTATTGTAAATAATTAGTTATAATTATCAATAAAAATGTATAAACAGCTTCTTTAGAGAACCTGTAAACTACGAAAAAATTAAAGCACCCAACGTGTCCGATGATTCTCGCATCGTAGACCATATTTCTTAATTCACAATAGGCATTTATCGATGATTAATCTACTCAATCAACAAGCCCAAATCACTGGACAGAGTCCAGGTCGTTTCTTACGACGACAATAACTGACGAGTTTCAACAATGGACTCGATGGCAGCGGTAATGACCAACCCGTTCGCAGGATCGAAAGGACGTTTTAGTTTAGGCATCAGCGGGAGTATGTATAAAATTGGTCCATTCGGGTGTGGCCACGTCACAGGAAGGTCCGCGCGTCGGGGTGGCGGACGTGCGCGATGCGCCGGCAGAAGTGGAAGCGGGCGCGCGGCGCGGCGCGCGTGTCGCTCGCGAGGGCGGCGGCGGCGGGCGCGGGCGCGGGCGGGTCGAGCGAGCGCGTCGGGGAGCCGTTCGCGTTCGAGCCGCCCGTCGTTGAATCGCCCGTCAGCGAGCCGCCCGTCTGCGAGTCGCACGAGGCCGACTCGGCGAGCGAGCGCGTCGAGGGCCGGGAACGGGGGGCGCTCGTCTCGCCAGCCTCACACTATCTGCATTGTTATCCAAATAATATCAATTAATTACATATTGTAAGCTGATATTCATCATATTATGAAAGCTAAGTGGTTGTGCACCTAAGCCTCCGTTCGGAGATCGCGCGTTCGAATCCAGCGTGCACCACGCATTTTTCTGAGTTATGTGCGCTTAAAGAAATTAAATATCACTGGCTTTATCCGCCAAACCGCACTTGGCCAGCGTAGTGGATTAAGGCCAAAAATCTCTTATAATTAGAGAAAGTCCCGAGTCCCTGCAGAGAGAACATAAAGTGAGCTGAAAATAAAATATTCGTACTACTAATGCGTATCGTATATTTGCGTTCAGTTTATTTTATTTATTACATGTTATGTAATTAAACAGTTACCATTTATGTTTACTGATGTTACAACTTCTAACTTTACATACCTTTACAAAACGCAATTATTTTTTTATTTATTTATTCAACATCATACACACCTTGTACAAGGTGGACTTAATGCCATTGCCATTATCTTCCATCTACCTTGGGTCTGGCAGACAAGTTATGATGTAAGTGCAAATAGGTAAAAGGAAAACCAAACAAAAGGGTTGAAATATGTACATAAAAACAAATGCAATATGCATGTATACATGTAATGTATGTCCATTATCGTATTAATATATTTGTAAATATAAATAATTATAAACACATACACAATTTACATAAATGAATAAAAACAAAATTGATGTATAATACATAAATAATTTTAAATATATTAATACACATAATACATACAAATTATAGCACAAACATACAAAGAATATTCTATGAAGACTCGGCCCTCGTTGCTTTGAGAAGTATTCGATTAGTTTAGATTAGTTACTTTTTTTAAATGTATTTTTTCTTAACGTATCAAGTTTTCCATTGCTTTGGATCAAGGGCAAAATTTACAAAACTGTTGTAAGACCTGTCGTATTGTATGGATCAGAGTGTTGGGCAAGTAAGTTGAAGAATGAGCAGCGACTGCAGGCAGCTGAGATGGGAATGTTAAGGTGGACGTGTGGAGTCATAAAAATGGATAAGATTAGAAATGAGTACATAAGAGTAAGTTCGAAAGTGGCACCTGTGGTAGAAAAGATTAAAGGAAGTTATTTGTCCTGGTACGGAAATGTTTTGCGAAGAGAGGAAACGGATGTGATAAATAAAGTTTTTGGTATGAATGTGTTTGTTTGGAGAGGAAGAAGAGGACCCAAGAAACGATGGATGGATTGTGTGAGGGGTGATATGCAGTGGAAGGGGGTGAATGATGAATTAGCGTCTGATAGGAATGCATGGAGAAGACTCACATACTGCGCCGACCTCAAATAGATAAGGAAATGGGGAGGTCAATGAACGATCAAGTTTTCACTGGTTTTTTTTTTTTTTTTTTTTTTTTTTTTTTTTTAAGGAGGGTTTGATCAATAAATGGCCATATGCAGCGGGGTGTGGGGGT
>DWHU01001136.1:0-13783 GCA_018247975.1 Parides photinus | reverse complement strand
CTACTTTCCAGATTTGTTTTAAATACTTATAGTATCGAGCTTCACGAGACTAGGTCAGATATAATCTGAGCCACATTTCCTCTATGGCCATGGCATAAAGTCAGTCACGACGTTGACGCAGTTGGCACGTGTCGATAGATGCACTTTACAAATGGCGCTGGCCGTTGTCTCAACAAATAAAAACAGGTACAAGACTAAGATGTAGCGCTACGAAAGTAACATTTGTGATTGTGAAACGCGCACAGTGCGCCGTGACCGCGTGATTACGCGCGGTGTAAAGCTCGTACGAGGAGCAACAGCGAGGCGGTGTTACTCAGCGGTTTTTGCTCCGGCCGGCGGCACATTTGTATGCGATTCGCTTCGGCGGTGGCCGCCTGCGAGATTAGCACCTCTATCTACCTACATGCTCCGTAATTAAACAGTTTCCGACTCATTCCGTACTGTACATTGGGCTAGAACGCATACAGGGTAAACGCATCGCAGTCTTACATTCGAGTTGCAAAACGACTTAACAATCCGTTTTAAAATACTTCGGAGATTTTGTTCTTATTAACTAAGATTTCTTTAACGGTACAATAATGTGCGCAGTAATGTACATTGTGAAATTGCAATTGCCTTATATACCTTCGATGTGATACGTGCTACCTACACATACGCAACGCTGTAGCTATGTATGCCATCTCCGCTGTGTTAGTGGGCACGGAATGCGGCCGCGTCCTTCGGCATACGCCGCGCCGATTCATTTGCACACAAGCGCACGGCGGCTACCATCCAGACGCAGACAGACATTTTATAGCATCCCAATTTATCATTTAGAAATCAACATTTGGTTTTATAGCTTTTGTCGATACGATCGTTCACAGCCGCAAAGTACAAACATCGCACGCTCTGTGTTAAATTGTGAATACAAACTTTGCATAAGCGCGCGAAAAAATATTGATTACAACTTAAAAACGTTTATAGATTTTCGATTTAAAGTTATTGATCATGTAAAACATTAAATAACGAATTAACTTCATTGTTAATAAATGTGTAATAGCGCAAAAAGTTATAATTTAAGTGTAATAACTTCGTACAATGTAAGAGAGTATTGTAAGCGCCTATGCTTCTCTGCAGACTAACATTTTTTTGCTTAAATCATAATTTATTTATTAAGCAGAATTGTTTTTCTTAATGTTCTTTTTAACTTAAATTATAAACACATTTTTTTTTTTGTTACAAGAGTCGTAACTAGGAAATAACAGCAAATTTGTAACAGACTAGTCTAAGCCTGATGGATTCGTAATAATTTTACCAAACATAAAATACGTGAGTCACAGAAACGAACCAGAGACAATCATGTAACTAAGTAGGCATTTAGCAACTGCACTATGGATGGTTCAAAAGGATCTTTGAAATTTATACGTGTATTAACATTTTTATTCAAAAGGCGATTGTCCTTAAATAGCGTCAAGTTTTACGTTTATCTTCCGCATATTTTGACGTAATGCGATTCAGCCCGCGTGTGAAATGTTAAGAATTTATGTTAAGTAAATGCAAAAAGTCATCTATAAAATGTTCAGTGAACCTAGGCTTGGGTCCTTTTGAATTATTCGTTGATGCTATTTATAAATAAGTATTTTATTAGAGAAACTTCTTTCTATATTGTAGTTAAACATCAAAGTTTTGATAATTAAAGAGTATGTTTAATTTTAATACATTGATGTCACTGAATAGAATCCTCAGTATGCGAATACGACATGGTTTTTATGAAATCAAATTTAGAACAATTTTAAACAAGTTGGTAATAACCAGACAAAGGTTTATTGGTTTTTTAAAGATATTAAAGCTACATGTATATATTATTTTTATGTTAGATCGTATGCACTCGGCCTACACGCGCGCTGCCCACTTCTTTATAGATTTTGCAATCCATTAAGATAGCGTTACCAATTAGTCATGTGTACGAGACATTGCCCTCATGATCTTAATAGAGATACGTGTGCTTGCTACTGTACAAGTCTTGATTCGCATGTGCAGGGAACGTGAATCATCGGTCATTAGCCGTTCGTCTGTATGTTTACGAAATAGTTTTATGATCGATAAAACACGCCTGCAAGTGTGTTTGTGTCGGTGTAACAAACTCAAGATAGGAACCGAGATAGGGGAGAGAAATCGCAAAACACTTTATTTATTTCTTTTGCAGTTGTCGCGCATACGTACTGGCAGCTGATTGTATACAATTCTCGAAGGAATCATCATCTATCTATATATACCAACTGCTTTCTACATAATGCATATTAGTAAAAATAACGTAATAATACACTGATTAGATAAATATTTAACAAGAAATTCATTGTAACAGATAATATGTAAATGAAAGTCACATGATAACTACAATACAAAAATATATAAAGTACATGAAGGGGATAAGATATATTAATAAATAAAGAAATAATCGATCGAGCATTTAACAAGAAAGTGGAAAGGAATGTCTTATGAAATATATTAAATGATGTATAGAATGTGTCACTATTCATGATTAAATCTGGGACTTCAATAGAATTTTTTCAAACTTTTGCCCTTAGATATTACTTTTATTATGTTTGATTTATAATCATATTCTTTTTATTCATCCTTGCGACGTTGACGATCATCATTTCACAATTTAAATATTCATTTATCACTTACACTTCCGAGAGTGGTATAGATAAGTTTTCCATTGGATTAATTATCATAAATTTTTGTTCGACTTATCAGTTGTAAGTGAAAGTGAGGTTAGGTAAAATGTTTTCTGAACATTTAAATACCACTCAAACAAAACTTTGTGAAATAGTAAAAGCTATCGAAGTAAAACAAATTGATTAGTCTGGCAGATGGTTATTAAGGAATACTACCCGCCAATTGTTTGAAGTGAAAAAAATAAGTCATGTGCCTATAAAGGTTCGTGTTCGTGGCGGAAAGCAAGCGATGTAATCCCCACCAATTGGGATTACGGACGTACTAAAAGCGTCACAATAGATAACATTTGCAGGGTCACATCACAATGGATAGAATAACAATACCTTGGTGTAAGCCGGAATGTGACGCATATAGTTATCGATTTCTAATCATACGCCCCCGCTTCGCTGTGTCGGCCGATTGTAGTCATATTTTGTAGCCATGTGTATGATGATTTTTGTCATGTTTTATGTAAAGAGGATTCGGAGGACGAGATTGGATGTGAAAAACGGTCACTATACAAAATATATCTAGCCAATCACTATGGTCGACAAATTTATTTTTCAGAGGATAAACTGATCCTCATCTTTCTCTGATATCATCTAAAACTTGTCTATTTGCCATTATAATAATGCGATTGCAGCTCGTTTCGACCATCAATATTAAAAGCAAGTTTACTTTTGAATTACCATACAAATAGGAGTAAAATTTAAACAGTTTTCGCTATAAACTAATAGTTTTATTATATAACGAAAACTGTTTATATACGCTATTAACTAAGAAAACTGTATACAACGGGTTACGCTACATTGTTTCTAATAGTAAGTAATAATTAAGGTTGTAACGTATTAATGTACCTGTTTAATGTGTTTACAACAATTAAATAATAAAGAACAGATTTTTTTACAATCATAGCTACATTTAATATCCGTGACCTCAAGAAAGAAAAGTACAAATGATAACTGCGTACAGTCATATATCGTCCGGTCTTGCGTTATCGGTTGTATTAATAGAAATGGAACAACTACACAAGGTTAAATGAGAGCTATATTGTAAACGATTTTTTTAAATCCTTCCACTAGTAAATAAAGTATATATTAAAACTGTTATTTTATTTAAAGACTAAGAGTGAATATTAAAGATAGTTTAAACAAAACTATGTAAAGTTTTTAGGTTACTTTTATTTTACAAACAAAAACAATTCTGTGAAGGAAATTTACTAGAACCGATGAGTTTTTATTAATAAATATCAAGTTATCAAGTAAACACAAAAGATATTGTCCAATAATGGATAACACTTCCATTATTTTTAAAATATATTCTATAACATAAAATATTATCTTTTAACTACTATTTTGCTGCGTAAACCAAAAATATTCTCAGTGGGATTGTTTTAGGAAACATTTGTATTTATATGCATGATCTTTTCTTCGTATTATTTTAAATCCATTGTTTCTGTTTTGTCTCCAATAAATAAAATAAGTTTGTGTTATATTTAATTCTCGTAGTTTGACGTTTCATAAGTCGAATGTAAACGGATTTAAGCTAAGAGCTAAAATTGTGTTATTGGAAATGAAAGGCGGGGGTCCGTTTGGGCGAGGCGTCACGCGACGGAGACTTCTGTTTGCAATACGAGCGCAACTGGGTTAGTTTGTTTTAAATAAAGGTGCTGCAAAATCAACATGTTAACCATTTTCTCCTACTACTATTTACTAAACAATGAATATTAATATTAGCACTAATTTTTAAAATTTTCTATCTTTACCTTTAAAAGCGTGTAGATTGAATTCGCTTGGCCTCCGGCTTAACTATTTTCGAAGGTTAAATTGTTGCGTGTTCTAATACAGCTCTATAGTCTGTTACCTGGAAGGGTAAATAACTCTAGTGAGGGCAACGGGGGTGCATGCGTGCACAGGGCCTTTGATTGATGACGCGGGAGCCCCATTATGTGTCCGCTATTATCCGAGTGCCGGGAATGTAACAACTGGAAGAGGGCGAAATTTCACCCACTGACGTTTATCTGATAAGGTTTATATTTTTCAAACAAAGAAATATAAATGTTAACCATTGAAGAGCTATCAGACTGTACTTTAGTAATGTTTGATTAATGTATAGATTAGTTTGGGTAACACGTATTGTTTATGACTGTTTGACACTTAATTTAAAGTTAGCCTTTCAATACAATGTTGTTGACTTTTTATTTAGACCCCATCAAAAATCTTTTCAAAAGTTACATTTGATGTATAAAATTTTTTTAATGAAAACATATTCGAGAAAGACTTCAATAAAAATGTGATTGATATGCCATAACAAAACGTTATTTATTGTTATATGACAACTTCTCAAGTTGGCTATAGGCACCTTTGTATAATAATGGCAATTTTGTGGGACATCAAATATCTTTAACGGCAATAATATGCGATGAATCTTTTAGTAAAAAAAAATTTGTTTTATTTTCGTCGTTTAAGTTAGTAAATAAATAGTAGTATCTGACATGTTTCGCATAAATATTTAAATAGACATACATATATCCACTATTATTGTGTACTTGTTTTTAGTTATTTCAATTCCACATGCTGCCGCATGCTCTCCAAGCTTGCAGCTTGCAAGCTTCAGGTCTCTCCCTTGTCAAACATCCGTAACTCCAATAGTAATTTGGACTGATTATTAATAAATTAATGTTTTAATTAGTTGCCGTTACTTCTGTCAACTACTTGACAATGTTTCGCTGGTTCCATTATTCGATTAAAAGTATTTTTTTCGGCAAGCGAGACCTTATTAAATGAAAACCGGATTTCCAATTACCTCGCGCGTTGTGTTCCTGTTTAATCGATAATACCAAATTAATCAGCATTGTTATAACCGAAGCTGCACTAGCAAATGTTATTACAACATGTAACACTCTGTTTATGGAAACATCTGTATATTTTTCATTAAAATTTAATTATCGGCCATTCTATAAACTCAAGGCATACGATGTTGCACAAAAATGAGTCTTCTCTGAAGTTGACTAATAATATCTTCTATTTCTGTTTTAAGACACATCTTACAAACTTATATAAGCAACGTATAAAAAGTGTAAATTAACCTTGACCTTTTAACACTACATAAAAAAAGGAAATCATATTCAATTTTATTTTAATTGAGCTTGATCATAATTTTACGTTTTAACAAGACCCTGAGGCCATGATTGCAAAGTAAAGACATTGCGATTTTTTTTCTTTTATGTCAACCGCTCGATTACGGTTAGACAAAAACTCTACCATCATCCAAACTCCATTATGTATGGCCTCGGAGCCGGACCTGTGTTGCAATGAAAGCGTTTATTAGCTGCTCTTCGGATGCAATTAGATTCTCAATAAGATTTATTCTTTATCAAACAATTAAACGGTTATTCTGTAACATCTGTAAAACTTGTATGGCATCTACTAACATTTATCGATTTGTTAAAACATCACGAAAACACATAAAAAATAACATGGTTTGTCAAACAAAGAGGGATACAATTTTCTGTCCTCGAGAGCAGGGCCGGCACCCAAACAAAATAAACGAACCGATTTCTCGGGAGGTACAAATATGGCGAGAGGCTGCTGTGTGACTTGTCGTGTAGTTGCGCAACGAAATAGGTTGGAAAATAACTCCATTCCCGCGAGCACGGCTACGATTCAATCAGCTCTGATTCAGAATTTCGAAGTACGTTTACCGAGCTAGGATAAACGGGGAAATGAGTTCGGAGGCAAATAAAACAAAATAACCGGGGAAGCGGTTGTCTTAATCGTTTTACACGATACATTAACCGCGCGGCCCGACGTCTCATTCAGGCGTTGTTATTTACAAGCAAGACTTACATTTTAACATACAACATAACTAACACAATATAAGGCCCAAGTAACCCAACATTATTTTTTATTACCTAGTGATAAGTCGTTAACGAAGACTGTCAGCCCACAAACGATATTGCGCAAATACAATTCTTACTCTCCTCTGGTTAAAAGTATTTGGTGTTAACTTATCATAAAAATATATACTGATTTACTTAACAAGGCGAATAACGCAATGTAGTATAAATATTCTAACTACGCGACAGCAGACGAAATGTATAATGTCCAAATGAACTTCTTATTCACATTGTACTTTAGTTAAATAAAAGTTGATTGTTAGCGAGTTAATAACGTTCAAAGCCATATAAAGACGCAAGAACATTTCATTGTACGAGGATCTAAAAACAATTTGCTTGCTTAAAATAAAACTACTATGACTGTGAAAAGATTTTGCTAAGCACTTTATAAGAAGTAACTTATTTACGATGTTGAGTTAGAAACCCAGAATTCTAACGTTATTTTACGCACATGACCGAATAAGACAAATTAAAGTGAATATACAATTCAAATTGTATGTACTAGTTTCGATCATACATAAAGATTAATACAGAGGAGTATTTAAATACAGAACAATGGATTAGAATTGCAAATATCGGAACCGACATTCCAATCATACGGAGTATTTAGAGCGCAGTGCGCCACCATTCCTTCCCCAATACGCTGACATCACTCCAATTAGACTGAGTTATAACGAATATCGTCTGAAATCTATGAACCTAACTATTGCTTAACAAGATGAAGTTCCACTTAGTAGTTATAGTTTGTGTGTGAAGTGTAAAGTTAGTTAATTCATTACATCCTTGCTTTGTAATACGTAGGTCATCATTTGGATTGTCTGTCCAATGTTAAGTTTGCTTAGTGGAGGAATTTTTCGTACTTGTTTTTATTGCAAAAAACCTTTAGGTTGTTATTTAAATATAACATAAAAAATTTGCATTAATTTGTTTCAACTATTATAACTAATACAATAACTTTTAATTTAAAACGTTTGACTTGAATAAAATGATTTTACAAGTTTAGATAAGCACAGTTTGTATAAATAACGATGTTAATATTTCCTTAAGCATGTAGAAATTTACAGTTACTGTTTATATTTTATTTATAAGAAAATTATATACGTTATTTGGTTACTTAACTCTATTAATTATCATTATACACTTCGTTAATTTAATGAGTTATGAAAATTTATACAAACATATCAGACAATAATTCAGCTGCTCTCTTTTTGTACTATCTAATATAGAACTAGAATTAATTTATTGTAATACTAAAGGTATTTATAACAATTTTAATTGATAACAGTCATTAATCGTCGGTGTCAATGTCAAGATTTGTTTTTTCTCCATCATCATTTGTTTACATTGTAGACAGAGATTTCTTATCCATTTAAATAAGTGCCCACAGTCTTACTAAAACTTTGTATAACAATTACAAATTCAGTAAAAGTATAATATGTGTTATAGATCATTGCGTTTGTGAAATGTATGTGCAGTTATAATTGCAATATACATAAGTTGGTACATGTTATGAATATATTACAATTACGACCATTTGAGCGGTAAATATTTATACAGTTTTCCTTCGACGTGATGAAGCGTCGTTACGAAGCGGGACATGTGCGACGAATGTATCCTAAGTGTACATATTTGCAACCTACTGCTGTGTATATTACATGTACGACAATCATTTTCTATCAACAAAGTTTTACTTAATGTCGTTTTTAATATAGAAAACAATATTCACATATTTGCTAAATTTTACAAGGCTTTAACGCGATGTATATGTACCAATCGGAACAGATCATTTTGTTTCTTTTGCAACTATAACGCTACTCACGACCCTCGAACAACAGGGTACAAGTACAATTTATTTTCCGATTCGTCTACTACATTTTTTGAAAACATAAATATTCATGTTCAAAGTCATTGAACTCTACAGGAAGGTTATTCGACTAGACAAGAATAGAGGGGGACGATAGATCTCTTGAAGTCGCGCCTGCAAAATCGATGATCGAATAAAATAATTTCCACTTTGGTGGTTGTTCAGTTTCTCGACCGTCTTTGTGTATAACTCAAGGATAATTTTAGCTCGTTCGAGACTTTGAAATACCTAAAGTGGCCTCAGTCTGAAATCTGAACTGTTGCAGACGAAATGCATAAATAATTAAATCAGGTATTGTGTCGCAGTTGGGCTCAGTTTGGGCGGGCTCGGCCTTGCGGGCGCGGTCGTCGCTCCTCGCCTCTTTATACGGGTATTCATCGGTACATCACAAATAAACTTCGCATTCTTTACATACATATCCAGACATAAAGTTTTAAGAAGATTTTAAACATTACTTCTGTTTATATATCAACATTGAGAATAGTCTAAGCACAGTAATTAACGATGCAAATAGAAAAAAGCACTGTTTAACATTTGCTTTCTAGTCATTTGGTTTTCGGTGTCATTATGATATTGATTTTACTGTCATAGTTATGTTGTACTTCGTTAAGGCAATTTTAAATATTTTGTATACATTCAAATTCCATTTTTATTAATTTGTTATCTATTTGAAACGTACAAAATACCTTCAAACTTTCACTAAGACATACCGCGTAATAAAACAATTGTTAAAAAAGTTTTTAAATCAATATTTTTTTTACAATTTTAATCAAATATCTATTAAGTTGTACAACAGAAGGAAACTGGTCTATAACCACTTATTTAGTTCGAGTAAACTTCAATAAAATCAATCCAATTAATTAGGCCCCGTGTTTGAAAGGAAAAATAAGCTGGAGATAGGGAAACAATTATTTCGCCCATTTCCGACAATTAAGAAGGGACTGACACGAATTAATTAAGCATCTATGGGTAATCAGTGCATCCTCAATCAGAATCCCGGAAACTCACTTTCCCCGCTAACCACTGTGTTTCCGCTGCCATAGTTTAAAGCAAATATGTATACAGACAATTATAAAAACTATTAAAAATCGAAGCAATGTGATTCCTTTTTTATTTACAGTAGTGTAGTAGAATAAATAATAATATATACCTATAAAGACTGTTTTAAAAATTGTGAAAATAAACATGTTTCGCTAGCAGGTAAACGATAGCTGTTCCTGATATTGTACGTATTTTTGGAATTTTCCTTTGTATGTTCATGACGTAGCTTTGTTAGTGTTTCAAACGATGAAGGGGTGTAAGCGTATTTTCCTAACATGTTTTGGTGTGCAAGTCTTTGCCAGTGTTCGATGGACTGCTTTTGCGGGTTTTAAAAAACGACGCGGTTTTATGTTCAACTGAATCGTTCGCTTTCAAAGAAATCCAAACGTGTATAGGTGTGCGATACACAGGCGCTGTAATAATGTATTGTAACATCTTCAACCTTATACCTTTGCAATAATACCAAGTGAACGCTTTTGTCTGTCTACCTCCAGCCTGTGTCGAGGAAAGATTTCCGTGAAATCGATCGCGTCAAGTACGTAGGTGTACAAACAAATGTTTAATTGACACAAGAATTCCAAACATTGTAGCCGATTCAAAATATCGATACCTTTATAACATACTGAAGATCTAATTTAAACTCCTCGCTTACAAAATGAAATGATTTCATTAACATTTAACACTAACAAATTTGAAACCTCATGCTGCAGATCTGAGTTTTAAATATTACAACTTATCCCTACAGTGGAATTGTTTAAAATTAGTTAGTATATTCTCATGTTAATATTTATTTTGGTTTCGGTCGATGCAGTAATTGAAATTAGAGTAAATAATTCAATATGGCACACAAAAACCATTTGGATAAGCGAAATTTCAGAGCAGATGTTATTATCATTACGGACTACGTCGGAGCGAACTGAATAGTGGTTTGTGTCGGATATCACAATTTGTTTAATTTGCAACGCGTTTGGGATGTACTTTCGCACGTAATATGAAATCTGGTTAAACCTCTGAATGCCGCATGACGAGCAATATCAAAATGGAAATATTTACTCAATCAGTATATAATTACCGCTCAAAAATTTCGGCACATGGCGCCCGTAAATAGTATAATATTACAAAGTGATTAACTGTTTAAACTATCTAAAGCCTCGTAATAATGAAATTTTAAAAAACGTTAATTGTATTTTATAATTTTTGATGCTTTATCAATTTACAACATTTTTTAAAGAATAAATTTAAAATTTTTTGTTTGTTTTTAGCAAAGCTTAACAGAAATGGGAGTTACAATACGACACAAAACACATTATTTACGTCACTGGAAACAGACATGTGAATTTTGTATTTATTTGAGGAGTGAAGAAATGGAAAGATTTATGATCGCCGGGTGTCGGGAGAGATAATTTCTTGCGAATTCGAAGTAAGCGATGTCATTTCAACTGAATATTCATTAAAAGCCCAGTTAATGCCGCGTCCGTTAGGAGATGATACCATCCAGCATTTTCGCACAAATTACCTTTGTTCAAGGTTTGCTAAGCACGATCTGTTTAATGATTTTCGCTATTCTAATTATTAAGATATTCCACAAACGGTAATCCTTAATACCTTCCAAACCGCTGCGAGCAATTATTCTTATTAAAATGATAGCATAATAGTGGTAAGCTTATATAGTGCAAGCCAGTTACTTTTCTATTTGCATTAATAAATTTTTAATAAAGCATCTAAGTTGTCCATTCGTATTATTAAGGTGTTTCAAACAAGCGAGCCTCTCGACCGCTGAATACATAAACTTTGACCGGCATGAAACAAAACTAAAGTTAAGCGGTCGCGGAGTAAAAACGAGTACCGCTTTAACTATTAAGCGTGGGGATTAGTTTATAGTGGCGGCTTCCCTTCACGAGAATTAAAACAAAACTTAAAACGACGGGCCAAAGCTGCAAGAAAACTTGGTCGGCGAAAACCGTAGACCGTTTTAAGTGAAATATTAAGCGCTGTAAGATTCGCCCGTGTACCAAATCGGAACTTTAATATTTGAGGAAGCGGGCGCACCGCGGACGTCTGTTCCATAATTGAGAAGTGATGCTCCGCGAGCGGACCCGGGGGGCAGCGGGACTCCGCCGCGCCGGACTGTTTATTGCGAGATGTAACGTCCATAAATTTTACGCGTGCTTACAATGGCACCGTAAAACGTTATAATTGTATGTATAGCCCGTTATTTTTACGGATTTAGATGGGATATTTTATGGCGCTCGCGTCGGGGCTTAAGGCGGAGCGATATTGCTTTTTGTGTAGTGTTCGCGTTCGAGCGGGTGCGTCGACGCGAATCTCCAGTCCAATGGTTCTAATTTCCGCGCGGATGCCGGCACAATCATCTGACGCAATTAATATGTCTGGATCCGCTCCGGACCCCTTTTCGGACGCGCACCGTTAAAATAAAAGCGCTTCACGACTAGAAGGGTTTCAATTTACAAATGCGTTGTATTGTTTGTTTCCCTTATTGTTCACATCCAATACTGTCTGCGCGAGGTAACTTTTTTAATTAATCATAAAACACGCATTAGCTTATGCAATATTTATAATCAAAATTAAGCGAGTATGTAGTCTACATTTAACATTAAATATTTTCATTCATTTCAGTCTATATTGCAGGTTTTTCACTTATCACATACTATATCGTCGCAAAACATATAAGATGTATGATATAAACAGCTTCACGGAATGGGCAGCGTAGTAGTAAATTGTGTGAGATACGTTGAAGCGTGCTGTGGATGGAAGCAAGAGAACGCAGTATGATAATAATACTAAGTAAAAGGGATGAGTAAAGCCACTTTCATTATTTCTCGTGCAATATAGTAATACCGTAAATCTCATCTTGTGGTAACGAAGCCCCGAAACGCGAAGAATTCCGGGAAAACGACACAGAACAATCGCAGATGCGGACTATTTCACCGTTTATAATAATTGGCCCGCCTCTCACAATTAACCGTAGTCATTAGCGAGGAATAATTTTAACGTTTCATTCTGTTAAACAAAACGGTGTTTTTTTTAGTGCAGTAAGAGAAGATGATAATAATGTTTGCTACGGGTTTGTATTATAACGATGAAAAATAATCCCATACAAATTGATATATCAAATGTTGAAATTTAAGCTAATAAAACTCGAGGTCTATCCTAAGATTTATTATAAGAAAAACTCCATTTATAACGAACGATAATTTTTGTCGAAATGTTATAAAACAGGACGTGTTTTAGTATTTTTTACAGACATTTCTATGTTATGATCTTCTTTGTATATTGTCACAATAAGCAGCTACAGTGGTATCCATCTTGACAGGGTTGACTTATTTGCGTGAAGAAGGGTGTTTAGTCTTTTTTAAAAGGAAAATACTTGTCAAATCATTTCCAGTAAAGTTATCGACAGGCAGAAGAAATTTTTCAATTGAATATCTCTTACTTAGCTTTAGTACTATCAGTTGTTCGTGGACCAAATAATGTTACCTGTAAATAAAAAAATAATAATTAGAATAATTTTTGATATTACTATAACAATCTCATGAATATTTTAAATAGTATAAATGTAAATATAGTTTTATTTAATACAACCAACAAGCGTTTTGTTTAAATTAAATATGTATAAATATATGCGATTCCGATGATTATTTATTACGTCGAAGAGTATTAGTAAAATTTATTTTAAATGTCATACATGAAGACTTAATGTATAATCGTACGTTTTTTTATTCACTACTGTTTGTATTTAAATGTGCTATAAAACGGAGTTGTAAATTATAATTAACTGTTACATATTCAAATTGTTACAAAAACATCTGGGATTATAAATTAGCAAACATAAATTACATGCAGAAACGATTACAGACTTTGTGTAATCTTCAAATTTAATAAATCAAGAGAAGTAAAATGATTGCGCATAACAAATTTAAGTTACAAATTGTTATAGCCCTCCCTTTATAAAAAGTGGTGCAATCTTTTAACATATCTTGCGGTCTGTTTGCATAACTAAAATTTTGTAAAATAATAAACTTATCGTAATTTGGTTAATTTTATAAATATATATTATTTGAAGTCGTGATAGCCGAGTGGTTCGGGACCTCGGCCTCCGATTCGGAGGTCGCGGGATCGAATCCGGTGCGCACCGATGACTTTTCTCAGTTATGTGCACTTCAAGAAATTAAATATCATTGGCTTTATCCGCCAACCCGCACTTGGCCAGCGTGGTGGATTACGGCCAAAAACTCTCTCAATTAAGAGAGAAGGCCCCG
>DWHU01001135.1:0-13786 GCA_018247975.1 Parides photinus | reverse complement strand
ATTCTACTCATAACAATAAAAAACTTGGAAAGACGCTATATTATACACACTGCCAAAGTTTTTGTCAATATAAAAAAATGAGTACAAAGTTAACTGAATGAAATTTGATATTGTAGTAAGTGTTTAATAAAAAAACAAAACATTTGTTGAATATATACCAAAATAATTTACTGTTTCCCCAACCAGTAGATCTGATGACTTTTAATGTTGTACTGCTATTATGCAATTAAACGATTTATGTATAAATAATAATAGTACTTACCACGTCAAGAG
Source organism: Parides photinus (assembly GCA_018247975.1). Lineage (NCBI taxonomy): Eukaryota > Metazoa > Arthropoda > Insecta > Lepidoptera > Papilionidae > Parides > Parides photinus. The sequence continues at coordinate 13,513 of DWHU01001135.1, read as the reverse complement.
TATTATCAGCAGTTAATTTAGGAATAGAAAGCTTTTTCGCAACGGCCGTCATTGTTTTAATCGATTACGATAAAGATGCCACAAAACTAACAGAAAACTACAGTCCTTAAAACCACATTCACTTATCACAGTTGATATGTTAAAAATGTCGTTCACGGGATTGGAAACTTTCGTAGTCAACATTTCGTATCTTGAGGCTATTCCGAACGAGATACATTTCATTCATGTCCACGGAAAAAATATCGTTAATATTAAATGCTTACTTTCGAATAAGTGTTACACCCTATCGAAGGCTTTCGAAAGTAATGCTTATATGTTTTTTCGTCTGTGAAGTTTCGTTTGGGGACTGTTCGATCAGTATAGTTCCATGTAAAAATGGGCACGAATGTCAAAAGACTGAAGAGGGTGTCGCGGATAGATGGTCGGCTAAGTGCGCGGGTCGCGGGGTGCGCGGGTTTCTATTTATGCTCAACACAAATCAACGGACCGATTCAATTAATTATCAGATTAAGGTGAGCCATCCGTTCTGCGTATACTTGAACGTCAGTGTGAACACATGCGAAGTGTTACCGTCAGCACATATCTAATGTCCTATTGCCGATGCACTCGTAAATACGTAACCGTCAAAATGTCAACGGTAGCACACATTTTCGAAAGTCAACTCGTTCTAATGGAGCTCTTAACAACACTTACGAGAGTGCACGGAATATTATTTTAACCGAACCGTCATTATTTACTTTGGAATCCAACTAAATTATTAAGCGATCAAGTTTCAGATTCTTTCAGTCGTTTCAAGTTTCGTCGTTTCGTGTCAACTTGTCATTCGTTCAGTAGTTTCAGTTTGTTTCTTTAAAAATCAGTAACCTTTTACACAAAGTGAATAGTCTTATTTTTGAAATGCTGCATAATGAGAAAAGTCTGGTTTGTTTATAAATATGTTTACAATTCGTTACTTATGTTAGGCGTTTTTGTTTCGGCATTTTCAAGTCTTAAACACGGATATTGTATAATTTCAGTGAATATAATTTTGGTGATCACAATGTTGCTGATTGTATTGGAATGTTTCTACAATGACATATAGGAGATGTAGTTTCGATCGTATGCTATGCTGATCGCGGCCTCCGCGTCGGCTATGCCAAATGCCTTTTGGGTATAGTCGCATTGAGATCTCGCGCCATACTATGTTAGACTACCCTCCCACGCCTGCTCCATCATGTATTCTTGTCTCTCCTGTTTAAATGTGTCTATCAATCACTCTTCCCTAACATTCTATTTGTGGGGCGTACCTTGTTTTTAATAATAACACGTTTATATCGGTTGTTGTCATTGAAATGTTTGTTTCTATATTTGTCAGCATAGCGATGTTGTATTTTTATCGACCTTAATTTGTAATGATTCGATTGCCAACGTACATGTATTTTTATATGGTACTGCTACTACTGCTGCTACTGCTTCAAATAAACACTCTTTACTTCTATTAACTTAATATATAATAAAAGGTATTTAACATTACGATTTGAGTAGTAAATTATGACACTTAATTCTGGTGCTATTCATTAATCATTCAACTAATTCCCTCACATTATTACTAACATGAAGTACTAATTAGTACTATAAAATGTAAAATACTATTTGTGGTATTGCATATGAATAATAAGAAGATTAATATCTTTTTAACAATGCAACGCACGACGTCTCGGTCGTGTTGCCAGATCGCGATAGTTTAGGATGCATTTTAAGTTCACCTTGCAAATGCTCTTGGCCTACCTTCGCAGTCGTATATATAATAATCATAATCAATCATCAGTATGTTTAATAGCAGCGTAGTTCTGATGCACGGTGCTTTCAGATTGAATTTCATCACTTAGTTGATTACTGTTAAAAGTTAACCACTGAAACAGTCACATTTACTTGCTACACTAAATTTTACTTCTTTGTACTACTAGTAAAGAAATATCACAGTTTCCACCCCTAGTATGAAAATGTCGTTACTTAATTAATACGTTACTGAATAACAGTTTTCGTGGACATGAGAAAACTACCACTCCGGCCAAGTGTAGATTGGTTTATAAATAACCTTGTCTTTGTTATGCGAGGGAAGGTCACCAGTCTCAGCTGTGGTAACATCGCGAGGGTTGTTTTTTTATGAGAATCTCCAATTCCGTTTATGATTATTTCACTTTAGCATTGTGACATCTTTATAGGTAATATTGCTTCAGCACAAGAACGTTTAAATGCGGTACGATAGCAGCAAAAGCATTATATTTATATAGCGTGGTGTAAGCGGCTTAAATATACCACTGACAAAGCTTTACCATCAATTAATAAAATTTTCATCTCACCATATACTCCATCCCCTTGTCAACGTCATTCATATATACAATATTATTGTTACTGATAGGGTATTAATCTGTTACCGATTTCAAAGTGTTAGAATGATCAGGTGTTAGTCGCACTAAATTGTAACTATATATATGTAAAATATTATACACAGATGTAGCATAGTAATAATATTATTAAAATTTAATTACAATTGCTGAATAAGAATAAATTAAACCAATCATAGTGTTCGACACTATTCAATGAATGGTCTTTTACATAGTGAATACCTTGTGAATCATTGAAAACATGAATTAATCACTTTCGAAAAGATTCTATGTTAGCCACGTATCTAAAAGATTGTTTCTATGACATATAGTATCCAAAACATATATATGTTTCACACATTTTGTACCTCGTCCGCGAGTTCACCCGGCCTGCCTCGTTTCTTAGGGGAAAAAATAAATGTTTTAGTAACGCATTCTCTGTTAATTGTGTGCACTTATTGTAAATATTTTCTATACACGTGTGTGTTTATGGGATTTTTATTTGTGTGCGAGTGTTAAAGTGTGAGTTTGTAATATTTTCCACGTTCATCGAGTTTTTAATGACCACCATTGTCAATGATATGGTATATTTATAATGTGTCATAGTAACGCAATGTGTTTATTTTGTTGCTTCGATGAGAGATAATGCGCGTGTGTTATAGTATCCGTTAGAGTTAGAAATTATACTTTATTGTTTTAATTTTATAGATACAGGCGGCATTCTTGTAAATAAAACTGTTTACTAGATTAGCGGAAAAATAATGAACTAAGTTCCATTTGTTATTGGAAATCGAAACGAAATCATAAGCTGTTTAAATAGAAAAGTGAATAGCTCTGTTCATAACAGTATCGGAAGAATCGTCTAGAAACAGTCAACAGTATTAACTCGCATCAGCCATAAACGAACGATATTAAAGAGAATACCGCCGGTCGGCAAAGCGGCTTAAATGTACATCATATGATGAATTTACAATAGAAAGTAACTAATAAGAAGAGTCTAGAAATGTATCACGTTAAAGAAGAGAAGATGGATCTAAGACAGAAGAAATCAGAAGAATGTTAAAGGAAGTATTATTTAATTTTCTTTTTAATTTAATAATTTATTGTCAAATTGTAAGAAGTAATATTGTAAGAAAGTGTATTGAGTTGTGCAATAACGGCATAACAATATAAAAACGGTTTGAACCGTGGATGATGCTGAAGTATAGAGAAATAAAACTTGAAAAAAAAAATTATGCTTTGCAAAAGCGAGCAGCGTCCACCTAAAATTGACCAGACCCAAACGATCTCACCTTTTTCTCGTCTAAAACTTCTCCAGGACGTAATTTCTTGACCTGTTGTTAAAAAACACTGATAATAATCCCCTTTCACACAGTTGTGCCTACCTAGATCTCTGATGCCGAACCTGAGTGACCTGCCTACGATAACGCCTATAAATCGTTATATCGTGCTTAACCTCAACAGCGAGTGCATAAGTTATTACGTTACGTGTTACCTCCTCTTTCATGTTAATCTTTGTTAGTTTCTGTCGTCCAGATTCCAATTTGTAATAAAAAAAAAGCTTTCTTTGACACACCTTGCTCCGAAGTTAAAGCCTGCAATAGATCCTGCTTAGAAAGACATAACCAACATTTTTAACCGTTATTTTGTGTGCATACGTGCGTACAAGCTGTGCAGTTTTATTTTTGTGCTCTGAATATCAAAAGTGTGTGCAATTTAGTTCTGTGCCTTGTACCAGAAAATGTTTTGTATATTGGAAGTAATTGGATAGTCACATATGAGATTTCTCGTATGTTCAGAGTCGTTTTAAAGTTCACAACGATGCGTACAGTTGCGTGTATTGTGTATATGTGAATATCCGCATTACCCACTTCTGATTTGCTATTAACCGCGACAGATGCAAATGCATAAACATCATTTCGTTTACAGAAGTTAAATCCTTATCACGGCGTTATTTTAACGGATAGCATTCACGTAATATTCTTAGCAGTTTTGCTATTACCTTCTTGTCTTCAATCACCTCACCAGGTCTTAGTTTTCTATTCTCCTGTGGATTACGTTTTGTACGGTCTTAATATCTAAACATGTGCTACTCTCCCTAATCGGCGTGTCTGTGAAACACTTTGTGAGAACTAAAATCTAACAAACTATAAGCAGGGAGTGTTGGAGTTTACTAATCAAAAATCATAAAAATCAACTAACCTTCATCGTCACTAACCAAGCGTACGTAGTGTAATTCGAAGCTTATTTGTGGAAATTGCTGATTATTGGCGTAATCCAAAGGAAATAACCAAAACTGTCAAAGGTTACGGGTTCGGCTTGAGAGAGTAGGGTACTAAACTACGTAAGGGCTCAAAATATTTGGGGTAAGTGCAAATATCAAAAACATGTACAGACGATGATTGAGTTGAATTTTTGCAAAATATTGATGACTGGCTCATAAAAGATTTTGATGTTTGCACTAAAAACCGTCACATACTATGCTACTTTTCACGGCATAAATAATACAGCTACACGTTTCATACCTTAAAGTGATGTCGTAAAAATGTAGCTAAATATTTATTTGAATGTAAAAAGGTATTTTAAATATTTCATTGTGTATGTAGTGAATAAAAAAAACAATATATACCTCGTCACTGATGATGAGTGAAGGACGTCTACCCATTTCCTCCGGAGGAGGTATGAGCGAGCCACGTCTTCCGGGTGGAGCCGGAGACAAGGAGGGTTTCCTTGGCGTTTCTGGTTTTGGTGACTTGTCACGTATGACTTCAATCTTAGGTGCGGCCGGTTTGTCTTCGGGCTCCTTAATTTTAGGAGCAGCTGGAGCTTGTGGTTCCTCGGGTGCTTTAATTTCTGCGATTTTCGGTTTATCAGCAGGCTGCCAAAATTAATGATGATAGTAAATATGCAATTAACAATTGGGTGTAGAAAAATTATCGTTACGTTAACCGTTACCTTATCTTTTTCAGGTTTATCCCTAGTAGAGGGAGTAGGTGAAATCTTTTCATACACTTCAAGATCCGGCCTTTCGTAGTCAGGAATTTCTGGTAATTCTTCCGCCTTCTTTTTAACGGTAGTAGCTTTAGCCTTTTTCACTTCAGCTTCTACTTTTTCTTCTTTTATCGCAACTTTCTGTAATACTCTTTTAGATTAGTTTCCTATAGTTAAGAATCAGGGTGTTAGCGACCTTTACCGACATTTGGCAATCATTGAATATAATCTAACGTTTTATAGAAACAGTTGATTTTAAAACTTCCAACATTTTCGATATAAATTTCTTATCGATAATACATATTTTTTTCGTTACTAAGGGAATTATGTAGATAAAGTTTTTTAAAGTATTTGATTTGATGAATACTTTAAGATAAAGGTTTTTATTAATTCAATAGGCTTAGCTTACAAGTTACTTATAATTACACTAACACTAAATGTTTCCAACATTACAAACATCACAGGAAATTATCATATAAACATTATTTTACTTACCAAAAACCTAAAGACCTTTAAACGTTAAAAGTATAATTTGATACATGTAGTTAAGATTTAAATATCTAATACGTGCAAGGTTGTTAAAAGCTAAGCTAAGCAGGAAATTTATAAACAACATTTATATAATAGTAACACCAAAATGGCAGAACGTTGCAATGTTAAACATTAGTAACATATATTTACAAATCAAATATATATAATTTAATAGTCATTTTAGATTTTATATTTCATGTATTGTATATAGAAAGAAAGTATTTAGTTATATTTAACTATAAGTGTTATTCTATTTCACTATAAAACTACGCGTTATCTAAAACTACATTTGTGCGGTGCCCTGGTGCTGAAATGTGCAAAAAAAACTATTGTGCAAAATTTTGTGCTATGGAAAGTCGAAGCTATGTAAAATTGGTGTTAAAATTTTTTGTCGTAGCTCTACCTCGTCGGGTCTGCTTCTTAGAGCTGGTTGTGGTATTTCTAATGAAGCTGGCTTACTCTGATCTTCTGTCGTATCCTATAGAATAAATTACATGTAAAGATACCGGAGGTTTGCGTCGATTTCGCACTTGAAATATACAGACGTAAAGTTTTAGATGTTGTAGAAATAGATTAAGTTTTTATGTTAAAATATGTGTATTTTAGATGTTATGTTTAGTGAAGAGTACAGTTTTGTATAGTGGATATGCACCTGAGGAGATTTAGCCCTTCTCCAAGGTGCTGTGTCTCGTGTTTCGATTAGAGTTGGTTTGTATTGGTCCTCCATTTCCGGTATTTGCTCGGCCTGACGATTAACGATTGAATTATTATAATTGTTAATATTTTATTTATGTGCGTGTTGTGAAGATGTACCTGTGGAATTTCGGGTATAGTGTCCCATGAAAATGGTACCTCATTGCGCTTGTTATCTTCATCGGGTGTTACGAAAATGGGTACCTAATAAATTATAGTATTTTAATCTCATTTCACTCAAAATTACATTAGTGAATAAACTTTGACTTTATTGTATTTTTTTACCTCTGTCTTTGTTTGTTTTCTCCAGGGGTAAGACGTTTCAGTTGGTTCTTTTTTATTATCATCCGACACCTGCTAAATTATTATAATTTTAGTTTACTTTAAAATTGATGTTAAAAGACTTTTATTATTAATTTAATTACCTCATAGGTTTTGCTCGGATCTTTAATAGGCACTGATTCATCTTTTACGGGCGTTTTGATCTCCTACACAAATCGTTACAATTGAAGTTAAATAAGACGAAATATGTGATTTTATTAATAATTTGTTTAATCTTTATTATTATATATATACGAAATTATAAATTAATTTACTATATACCTCTTTAGTTGCACTTGGACGACGCCATGGATACGAATCCTCGTCTTTCTTTGTATCTAACTTTTCACTGTCTTTAGACAATAGAGGTTTTACTTTATTTTCCTCTTCTGTGTCCTGTGTATGGTAATTAATTTTATTACACTATAGTGTTATTTATTTATAGTGCATTTATATACAAATGTGATGCCCGTTTTGTATGTTTTTTTTTTTAAATTAATTTTCACATAGTTTAAAAGAATTAGTTCTGTATAACATAGACGATGTATAAAATTATATTTGAAATCAACTCATCTTTGTGACGTTATAAAGGTAATTACTTTGATTTTAGTAGCGATTGCATTTCTGGCAACACTATTATTAATGTACATTTGTGAGTAAGATTAAGTCTGAATATGGCCAGATGTCTATCATGTTTTAGTAAAGTAATTTTTAAGTCGCCATGAGAACTCGCTGTCACGGTTTTTAGGGACATACCTCTTTCATGGGACTACGACGACGCCATGGGTATATAGATTCACTGGTATCCCTTTCATCTAGTTTAACATTATTGTTTTCGTTTGTGGGTGTATGTATAGTGTCATCTTTATCCTGTTGCGATAATTTAAAAATTAAAATCTAGTTATACTTAGATGTAAATTATTACCCGTTTGTGATGTACCTCTATTTGTTTAGGAGTTTTTGGTGTAGGTGTAGGTTCTTGTGGACGTGTTTTATGTGTAGTCCGATCTGTTTGTGTAGTGTCTGTGGTTTCGGTTTTTTGTTCCGTGTCATCTTCATTGTCCTGTATGTAATATAATTTGTTAGTAACCTATAATTAAACTGAAATATTGATAAATTTGATTAACGTTACCTCCGCTTTACTTGAACGTCGCCAAGGATAAGAAGTCTTTTTAGGTTGATCTAAACTAACACTGCGTTTTGGTGTAGTTTTGTCTGTGTGTTCCTAGTGAAATATAATCTTTAATTTAAAAAAGTATCGTTTATGCGTAATACAAGTGTGAAAGATTGTAAAAGTATGTACTTGTATACCTCTGTGTTAGGTTTTGTAGAACGCCATGGGTATTTTTGTTCTGTAGGTGTATCGATACTATCGTCTGTAATGTTTTCATCAACACTTCCAGGTGTAGCGTCGTCCTATTTCCAAATAATAAAATAATATACTTACACTTTGCAGAAAAATGCAATAATACCTAATTTGTACGAACGACTTACATAACTGTACAAATATTAAAAATTATCAACAAAAGAGATTGTTAATTAATTGACAAATAATACGGAACGGTTTTTAGCACAACATTGAGAATAATGAGAGATAATATACAGATGCTATTTGTGATAATATAACATCGCTTAACATAATTAACTTATTGTAATCATGCTCGACAACTAACAAGCGATCTTACCTTCAACTTTATTTGCTCTAATTCATTTACTTGTGATTCCTTAACGGCTGTCTAAAAGCACAAAGCAAAGGAGATTTATGTGTATGCTTTGAGAAAACCGTGTAAAACGAAACTAAGTTCACAGCATTTCTTTCTTCAATAATTCACTGTTTTTCTATTAAGCAAAGCATAGTTTTTTTGGGGGAATTTATTAGGCGATATAATCCTACGAGCGTAATTAGCACAAAAAGTACAAAGATTCTTCAGCAAAAACAAAACTTGGACTTCGCTTATGGGTTGCGAAAGCACGAAATCGAACTAATTAATAAATAAACTATTCCCAAATATTTATCGTTACATTATTATGGATATTCGCCATATATCATTTATTATTGAACAGCATATAATTGTGTATGCTGAACATAATAATGTATGATACTTTACCTTGAGCGATGTTTTCTTTACATCAGAGACTTGTTGTTTCTCGGCAACGGAAGATATCGAAGATTTTCTACTTTCAGACGTTTCTTTTGTAAGCTATATAAAGAATGTAATTAAGTTCAATGAGAAAGTATTACTTAGTGTAGATCATTATCTAAATCACTGAAAACTATATCCATTTTAGAAGGCAAAAGGTTAGCTGCTGTGCCATGGAGGCTTTACTTTTGTAAGCATTATAGAAAAATAATGTTTGTGTACTTACAAATATTGAATTGGATTCTACAATTTAGAATTTTTGTTAATAATTATTTATTTTTTAACGTTTACTTACTTTAAGAGCTTTGTTTTCGATAACCGAACTTCTGCGGCTCTCGGATTTGATTTCTTCCTTCATCTGAAATCATATAATATCTCAACCATTGTCTTATTCCAAATATTATTCACAGTATATCTACCATTATAAGAACAATGCTGTGTTCTGATTATTTAAGGGAAGAATACTTCATCATCATTGATTGATCAGAAAATGTAATTTTACATTTTTTTTTAATTGAGTTCAAACATTAGCTAATTATGGATTAACAGTAAATCCATAATATATCTAAATGGAAATGGTCTGAAGTCTAAAACACTCTTAACTAGACTACAATTATACCAGCTGAATACACAAATTTAAAATATTTAAAAAACTACAAGATAACATTGAAATACTTTTAAATTTGTCCACTATTGTTAGAATTAGCCATGTAAGCTATTCATGGAAACTGAGATTAGACTACAGGCAATATTTGTATTTAAAAAAAGGTCAGTTTCCATTAAGAAATAAATACTTTACCTCTGCCTGAATGGAAGTCCTTCTGCTTTCACTCTAAAAATAAGAAAGAGAAAATCTCGATTAATTTTGTTGCATTTTTCTGTCTTTGACGTGTAAAATTTATCATCAACGTATATACATCGGAAATCGTTATTTACGAGGAAACAAATGGAATATAATAAAACATAATAGAATGTAATGAAAATACACATCCAGGACATATTAGGGAGAGATATGAACAGTGATTCCGTTTTATAGGAGTTCCACAAACTAAAAGATATTCTTCAAATAACTCTTATAATACTAATACATAAATTAATGTTATTAACGTAATGTTTCCATTTAAATATAATTTCATAAGGTAGTATCTTATTACGAACAAAATACATGCATTATTTCCTTTTATATCAAGATTTCTTTCAAAGATTGTCATTGAGGGAGTTCACGCAAACTTTGATGAGTTTATTCTTTTATTCTACCTTTATTTCGATATGTTGTCCTTGATGTGATACCATTGTAACCTGTTTTGTTAATAGATATAATTAAAATCTAAGTTATATTAAGCAGATAAATTACACTTTTATAACTGTACACGTTTAAACAATTAACTCTTCGCGATGTAATAGAGCTAATTACTATATCTTTGTGTGGCAAAATATACGTTACTGTTTTGACCACAGTTATATTTATCTGAAGTTATTACTAATATGTATAATAATTAACGTCTTACCGATATCTGTTCCTTTTCTTTCTTCTCCTTCACTGTAGGCGTGGGAGAAATCTTCTCATACTTTTCAAGCACCGGACGCTCGTAGTCATCGACGAAATCGAGTTCATACTGAAAATGATAATTATTAAAGTTTGATTACTTAATTAATACAAGTTTATAATGTTTAAGTTTCAAATATAATAAGTGTAATTAAGAAGAGTTAATAATCTATTAAATCTTCTTACAGTTTAAAAAATATTGGTACATACCGTTCCTGTAAAAAAATTAAAACCATGCGACTGCAACGACCACAATAGTTGAACGACACAATAAGCGGACCAATTGTCAAATAACAAATTTGATTTTTTTTAAACAAAAATTTTGTATTACAAAATGTGGTATGTATTAGAGCTATGTGCAATTGTGTGTTTAAATGTGAACTGTGTGTGTGTAGAGGTGTGTGCGTAACATTAAAAGAAGTAAGATATTTACAGAAGTGATGAAAAAAGTTTGTAGAGAGAAGTAGAGGAAAATGAAAGATCATCTTCAGACACTTAGAACGTAGTTTACCCCATCGTGTATTTCCTTGGTACCAGGTGTCGCTTGTTTAGGTTTGTTTGTAGTTTTCTTAACTGTTTTCTTAAGTTGTGGTATTTCAAATTTGCCACCTTGGATTGTCAATGGCTCCTAAAGAAGCAATACAACTTTAGATACAGGATTCTATACTATTCAAAGCCTGCTTTTAATGCCTCTTCTAAAATAGTTAGGTTGGTTGTGCAGTATTACAAAAAGTGATATTAGAAAACATGCCTCAAATACATTTTTCGGGGAAATGTTAGTTTAGTTTTTTTTTTTAATTATCTCAACCTTCAGCATTATCCATCTGAAGAAATCTGTATCAATTAATAAGTTATACAATTCTACCTCATCTTTGCCTCCTTTCTTGACCACCGCAGGTTTTTTAACTTTGAGCTGCGCAGCTTCACTTCCCTCCTAAACCAATTACCCATATTAAATTTTAAATGCACTATTGATATAACTTATCACCTGATTTTAATATGATTTTTAATAAGGGAGAGATAATTAAAAAACTAAAAAGACTTAATACCGTCGGTTCTTTCTTAGATGGTGTCGTGTGCGTGAGGGATGCATCTTCAGGAGCAGTAGTGCTTGTCTTAGTGCGAGGCTTGGAGAGATTGATAGACTCCTCGGTGTCTCCGTCCTGACCCCGCAATTATATACAAATGTTAGGTGCCGTTGCATATTATTCCAGAGATTTATTATTTATAAAGAATTAGACGTCTCTATTTAAAATAGAAGAAAGCATATATAAAATCAAGAAATGTAAATTAACTGTAAAGCTAGTTTTAATAAATCTGTACAACTAATCCATTCGTAATCAGTACAGTTATAAAGTAGATCTTTAAAAGATCAGTGAATGTAAACCCAACGAAGTGCTTATGCTTTCCACAAACGGTGATAAAGTGCTTAGTGTCGTCTCGTGTATTGTTAAATGTATGCTATAAAGTACCTTTGTGATAATAGCCACTCTCTTTAAAATATCAAACGATGAGAGGGGTTGAAACTTATTTATTTCTGTCTGCAAATTTTCGTACAAATGTATTACATAATTATTAATATGATATAAAGTTTCTTTTAATGCCAAAGTGACATCGGAATAAGATTTTCGTAATTGAAATCTTACCTTAACATCTTTTTCTTTTTTGGATGGTCTTTTAAGTGTCTTATCCTCGATGCTTTCTGCTTTTTTTAATTTAGGTTTTGCCTCGGTCTCGTCCTCCTATTTGATATGAGTGTTATTATGTATATTGATTGAACTAAGGAAACTAATGTGTAGTTGAATGTTATTACGAACCGTGGGTGTAATTTCTGCAGGTGTTTTATGTGTTAGTGGTACATCCCCGGGTTTTTGTTTCGATGAAGTTTTCTGTTCAGTTAAATCAACGTCTTCGTCGATGTCCATAGGCTGTAGAAATGTTGGAAGTGTGTTAAGATATTTAAAGATATGAATCTTGTTTTAAAAATTTAGGTATGACGAAAATACCTCAGGCTTATCTTTGTCTTTAACAGAAGGACGTCTAGTAGTAGTCGTAGCTTTCGAAGGTTGATCCTCGTCTGGCTTTTTGTCATCCTAATAAAAGTTGTTGTAATGATAAAATTGGGTCTAGTAAAATGTAATATTGTAAATCAAGTTTTTGTAACGTGTGTGAAAAGTACCTTCTTCTTTTTCAGTGTTGGAGTTGGTGTGATTTTCTCGTATTTTTCAAGAACCGGTCTCTCATAATCATCTATAAATTCTTCTTCCACAACCTTTAAAATGTATAAAAGTCAAATATATCTTCAATATTCAATTACAATAGATTGGTTAAATTTTAAAGTAAATCGTGTTTAGTTTAGCACTCCCAATGTGAGACAGCAAACTGAAGTTATTTCTAGTTTTTGAGTTTTTTTTTAATCAGAAATTATTTCTATAAAGAAGAAAATATCAAAATCAATCACATGCAACTAGAATTGCTATATTATCAAGGAAGTCTGGAAGAAGACCTACAAGTTATCTAGAAAAACGCTGTGGCTTAGATCCTAGTAGAAGCAAGTTGGTGTTTTGTCGCAACAAAGTCGTGTTTGTTAGTGTTATTTGTAAAGTGTTAATTGTGTTGAACTTTTGTGTACCTCCTTCTCTTTGAGCGAGGGCCGTTTTTTAGCTCCAGGCTCGTCTTTTTTAATAGTCTTTTTCTTGGGTTTTTCCTCAGGTTTTTTATCTTCTTCCTAAATGTCAATTATTTGTCTTAGATAAATCTGTACTTTACTAACCTAACTACGTTCTGAATTTGTTAAAAAAATAATGTACCTTATCTTTAGCAACTGAACGTTTACGTAATGTTGGCATTTGCGGTTCCTCTTCCTCATCTTTCGGTTTAACTTTACCTTTCATAACATCCACCTCGTCCTAAAGATAGTATAG
>DWHU01001134.1:0-13788 GCA_018247975.1 Parides photinus | reverse complement strand
AGCAGTGTGTTTAGTACAGATGGAGACTAACACACTGCCCCAACCCCAAGAAATTGGGAAAAATGGGATAGACAAAGAAGAATAGAAAGATATAAGTTATAGATAATAAAGCATAATACTTAGGTTCATCTCTAATAATATTATGTTTTCACATTAACCATTCTTTTCTACTCTGCTTCTTTTTACATTTCCTTACACATTTTTACTCAAGTATTTGCTATGACATAAAAACAAACTGCATGTTTATTTTAAACATTTACAAATACTCCATATCCTTAACAAAATCTCAAAAAAAATTATATGAAAATGTGTAATGAAAATACTATGATTATGAATAGATAGTTCACTTATACTTAATCAATGAATGTTGTAATACTACCACTGTTATAGTTAGTACTGTAGTAAAATGTAGTTCTATTTTAAATATATTAATTCACCATTGTCACTATAGCTTTACTTACTAAGCTTTCCAAGGAGGTGGGAGTGCTTGCATAAGACCTTCCCGTGCTAAAGGCAAGAGATGACCCTCGCTTTCAGGATCAATTCCAAGTTGCTGTGCATATTCAGATATTTCTGTAACAATGTGTTATTAAGTTACTTTATGATTTATTATGAAATAATATTGATGCACAATACTTTTCTTTATTTGATAATGCTTATCTTATTAATATAATGAATGCAATGATATGTAATATGAATTCTTTGCGAAGTTCTAGATGCACAAAAAATTTAATAGGTGGGCATAAGAGGACCTTTCTTACTCAATATAATTGTGTAAAATAAAAAAATGTTTTTAAATCAATTAAATTAATCATTTTTATTGGTTCTCTGTAAAATACATTAAAAATAAATAATACAGACCATCGGCCGACGGTTGACTGTTTTCATCGAATATTTCACGACATACTATTGCTGTAGGTGAAGACATTTTTAAACTAATTATTCCCGAAATGTCTTTTTATATTCAGCATAGACTTTATTTTTTAATGCCGAACGATTCATTATTAAAGTATTGTCAATACGGCAATAATCGCAAATCTCGATCGCTGTGAAAATGTTGACAGATACTTGTCAATTTTTTTCTTCGTCTGTTCCGTTCGTTAATCACGAAATTCCCTTCAAAGCCACTTTAAATCGCCAATCGTTTAAATAAAAAAAATACTGTTAATGCGTCTCTGCTATCGGAGAAATAGTAGGTGAGTACCACCGAGGTTTCTGTTTCTGCAGTCAAACATTAGTTTCCAAAAATACCCGAATTCTAATTTGGATCTCCTGCAGTTAGTGAAATTCCTTTGGTAACGATATTTACCACCTTATTCACTACCATGTAATCAATTGGTATATATCACCCATAAGTGAAAGTAATGTTTCTTCCATCGCTTAAATAAATAATTAAAATGAAAAGTAGAACCACATTGTGATAGGAGATTAAGTCGGATACCAACCTTTTGCTGACTTATGTAAAAAACTTAAATATAAATGAAAAAACCGTTGAATTTTCTATAAACTTAATGAGATCATGTTCATAATTAGATATTAACGAGAAAAGTTATTACTTTAATAAAATGTGAACATCATTTATATGCATGTTTATGTCTTCGCGCAAAACCATATAAACAACGTAAATCATAGGATAAACCAACTGTTTCTGAAAATGTATTATTTAATTTTATGAAATAATGAAAATAAATTATAATAAAAAAAAATCTGCGGAGTTTTTCGCGCCTGCTCCTCCTAGGTCTGAGGCGTAACTTTAAAGCCAACTGGTGGTTACTTTTAATGTATTACAATTTTTGTAAACCTTTAAAAAAAAAGTATGTACCTTTAATTTTTAATAAATTATTTCATTTTATTTCATTGAAAATTGCATCAAAACAAGCAGCCTTAAATTAAGCAGTATGGTTTTAGAACTTTAGCCTGTTCTAAAGAAAGGAACATAGAGGGAAAAATATAGGTAAAGTTGCAAGTCAAATAAAGCCAATATTGTAATCCATAGTACATCTTTAATTATACTTAATATTTCCGCAATGGCTTCTATAAAAGATGTGGCCTCTCTATATCAAAATCTTAAAACAGAGTGGGCTAAGAAACCACGAAAACTTGATAAATGTGGTGAACTCTTAAACAAAATAAAGGTAAGATGACTCGTCATAATAGACAATGCAATAACGAAAATGTTTTTTATTATTTGTTAGATCCTGCAAATTCCAGTTTTGCTGCTGTTGTCTTGATCTATATACTTATTTTTTTATATACTGAAATTTATTTTTGTACACCTTATGATTTTTTTTAATCTTTGTTAATTTTTACTGACGTTTTTGTAATGTGAAACTAAACTTAAGCATCATTAATAATTAAATTACCAACAGGTGGCATTAACACAACTAAGTTTTCTTCCAAGCAACAATTCTGTTGCTAATCAGAAAGAATTAATATTAGCTAGAGATGTACTAGAAATAGGTGCCCAGTGGGCAGTGGCGAGCAAAGATGTAAAAGCTTTTGAAAGATATATGTCTCAATTGAAATGTTATTATTTTGATTATAAGTAAGTATTTTATTGCATTATGTATTTTGTTTCATACAACAATACACAATAGAATATATTTACAGAATAAATTGAAACCTTTAATTAAATTATTTATCTTATGTACTTAGTAATTAAAAAAAACAGCATTGGAAATTTATTTTGATAAAGGTTAATATGTACTTGTTTTGTTATATACATTTTTTTTAAATGACAAGCCTAAAATTGTAATCAACAACACAAGGATTTTTTTGTTCTGAAAAAAATTAGATTATAATGTCTATTATACTGACAATTTTTTTTTATAGAGATCATTTGCCTGAATCAGCATTCATGTACCAACTCCTTGGATTAAATTTATTATTTTTACTTGCACAAAATCGAGTGGCAGAATTTCACACAGAGCTTGAACGTCTTCCAGTAGATGCTATAAGAGCAGATCCATATGTTAGACACCCTTTGGCACTTGAACAATACTTAATGGAAGGGAGCTACAACAAAATCTTTTTAGCTAAGGTAAATTTAAGTACAGACATAAAATTTTCTAATAAATTTAAAGCATGTTTTGATTTACTTCTCTTTACTTTATTTATATTCTGTTGTATAGGGTAATGTACCTGCAGAAAGTTACACATTGTTTATGGACAGTTTATTGGAGACAGTGCGTGGTGAAATTGCTGCATGTATCGAGAAAGCATACTTAAGTATTCCTTGTGCAGAGGCTGCTAGAAGATTAAATTTACCATCACAAATGGCTGTGCTTGAGTATGGTAAAAAGGTACAGACATTCTTCTATATACATACATATTTTAAATTTTTTATTCCAATTAAAGAATAGTACTAGTAACAGAAGAGTTTTCGGTTTGAATATTCTTCAAAATAAGTAAAAATTGCTTGTTTTCAAGGATTATAGGCATATATAAACAACAAAATAAATGATTTAAAATAATTGAATACATGTATTATTATGTAGTGTTATCTTTTCTTTAACTTGATTATCTATAAGATGGCTATCAGTGCTATGCCACCACTGTCTTTAAATTTGTGTGTATTCCTTATTATTTTCATGCATTAAAACTTTAACACAGCTTGACTTTACTACAACTTTGATGACCATTCCATTGCATCCTACATTTTAAATGAATATTATTTAGTTTATATGATCAACTTCCATAATGTTAAAAATGTTATTTCATTTCTCTTAGCGCAATTGGGTTCTTGGTCCAGACAATTGTTATCATTTTAATGCAGCAGAAGAATCTTGTGCGGCAGCAGCCGGTGTACTGCCCTCTGCGGAATTAGCTGAACAAACTATTGAATATGCAAGACATCTAGAAATGATTGTATAGAGTAAATTTAACTGTCACTTCTTGAAAAATAAAATACTTTGGAAAATAATTTGTAAACTTATTACTACGAGATCATACATAGGCACAAAACACTTGATTTTATGTTGTATACTATTAACATCAATTACTTTTGATATAGTTCTTGTATATTTTTCATTATTATATGCAGATATACAACTATCACTCGAAATAGACCTCCAAAAATTTCCCTACTTATTGGTCCTGTACCAACAATGTGTATTTTTGCATTTGTATATGGTTATTTTCTAGAAGAAATAAATAAAAAAAAATACACAGCAATTAGTTTATAAAGTACCAATAACGAAATTTTAGTGTCCACAACACCTGAATATTCGATTAAAGTTTTTAAACGAGCACGTTTTGTAATATATAGTCTCTCTCGCGAAACGACGATCTTTATGAATTGGTTTGCTTCTAAACATTTTACGTAGTTTTCACCCCCATGGCGTATTTCGTTTTGTTTATTAGCACTACTTCCACCATATTGACTTAAGTTTGCAATTCTTAAAGCTGTGTTAGTACACATGTAAAGTAAAGTATTGTATATTGTAAAGTACACATGTGAATATTAATTAAATATAATTTTTTGTATAAAAATATAATAACAATACTTAACATAGCAAATCATATGTCTTCATCTAAATAAATTATGACGATAATTAGTTACTATTTAATTACATAAAAAACAGTTTTTCCGTTTTTAAACTTTATTTATAATTAATCGTTAACATTTTTCGTCTGCTCTGTGTGTGTTGCAGTGTACAAAACATCGATTTGATTCAACTTCACAAGGTTTGTAAAAAAACTTAAAGCGTCTTTAAGATTCCAGCGTTTCTCCTCCAAACACCTGCAAACATGTAATCAATAATTAAAATATGCATTTTGTTAGTGCTATAAATAAAAAAGACATTGATTTACCGTATGCTTGGTATCTTTTCTAATTCCGTAAGAGTCATGAAAATACGGATTAAATCTTCCTGTGTCTCTATATCGAGCGGTGGTTCTAAAATTATATTTAATGTCTTCTTGGGTAACTGAAATGAAAAGTATTTTTCATTAAAATAAATATTGTGAAAAGTTTTATGAACATTCTAGTGATGTTTATACGTCTATTGATGTTTTTTTTCTGTGTGGCAACAATTCCATTGATTCGGCGACGCCGCTGTCAAACAGTAAGTTACGACGAAGACAGTACGAAATTATTTAGAATCAAACGAGTACAACAATTTACTGAATATGAAGAAACATCAGACTAGACAGAAAACATTTAACGACCCTATAATTGTATCTCGCGTGAAGAATTATTTAGCAGAAAATGTGGATAAAACGTTCGTTGATGTCAGCCAAATGGCGCGTTCTCTAAAAGACCGATACCGTGAATACAGCAATAGAAGCGACAACGCATTCTGTCAGATGGTCGAAAGCGCTTACAAGGTGGTTTTGCAGAGCTACGGATTGGACGGCGCAACAACTTCCGAGGGCTCAGAGGAGGAATCCGATATAGAATTATTAGATGAAAACAACAGTGAACTCAACGATCGTTTATTAGCGATGTATAAAATGCAAGATAAAAAACGTCCGGCGGCCTCCCGCAGAGCAACGGATAAGTCGGGCGAGCCTATAGACATACTAAGTAGCGATGAAGATGGCAGCGCTGCACCGAAACTACCAAAGATAAGTGATCAAATTACGATAACCCCGCACATACCATCACGGAATACAAAAAGTACACCCGTGGAAAATGCCACTAAACAGACAGTTGTTTCACACAATGCATTGGAAAGAAAACGAAAAAATGATACAAACAAAAATCAGATTACAAAAAAAAAATTCGAAACTGGGGAGGCCAAATATGTTAAGGTTAGTTTTGAAGATATAGGTGGATTATCAGATACGATAACGCAAATTTGTGACTTAATATTGCACATGAAACATCCAGAAGTGTATAAAGAGTTGGGAATTAAAGCTCCCCGAGGTGCATTATTGCATGGGCCACCAGGAACAGGAAAAACACTATTAGCACATGCTATAGCAGGAAAACTACAGTTACCCCTTGTTGCAGTTTCTGGTACAGAGTTAGTGGGTGGTATGTCTGGTGAATCTGAAGAGCGGATACGAGAATTATTTGAGAGAGCTGTGTCAGTCGCCCCATGTGTTTTATTTATTGATGAATTAGATGCAGTCTGTGGTAATCGTATTCATGCTCAGAAAGATATGGAAAAACGCATGGTAGCCCAATTACTAGCAAGTTTGGATAGTCTCAGTGAAAATAGTGCCTCTGTTCTTATTTTAGCTGCTACAAACAATCCTGATGCTCTAGATCCCGCTTTAAGAAGAGCAGGCCGCCTTGAACAAGAAATAACATTAGGTATTCCATCACTAAAGGCAAGGAAAGAAATTCTAGAAATATTGTGCAAAAATTTAGTTTTAGATCCTGATGTAGATATGGGTTCCCTTGCCCAAATAACTCCTGGATTTGTCGGGGCTGATTTACAGGCTCTAGTAAATAAAGCCAGTACATATGCTGTTAAAAGAATTTTTTCAGAAATCCGCAATAATGCCAATAAAGTACAATCTATTATTTTAAATGAAACTACAGAGAAAAATGATGAGGTAAACAATATTCCAAATGGAGAAAAGGAAAGTGGAGAGCCAGCTGCACCTCAAGTAGAAGAAAGTAGCGAGAGTACAAAAGAAGATAATCATGAAACAGATGAGACTGATACACCTCAACCTGAAAATCCAATAAAAGACAAACCCATTGTTGACAATGAACAGAACTATGAAGAGGTTATAGAAAAAGAAATTCCTATCAGTCCATTAAATGATGTTTTAAGTTTACTTGAAGATAGTTTACCCTATACTCCTGAACAATTATCAGGTTTGTCTATTAGGCATGAGGACTTTACAAAAGCATTGAAAACAACAAAACCTTGTGCAGTGCGCGAAGGTATTGTTACAGTACCAGATGTAACTTGGGATGATGTTGGATCTCTAAATCAAGTACGTAAAGACTTACAACTTGCAGTTTTAGCACCAGTTAAATATCCAGAACAACTGAAAAAGCTGGGCCTGTCTGCTCCTAGTGGTGTTCTACTTTGTGGACCTCCCGGTTGTGGTAAAACGTTACTAGCTAAAGCTGTTGCTAATGAAGCAGGGGTAAATTTTATATCTGTTAAAGGTCCAGAGTTACTAAACATGTACGTTGGTGAGAGCGAGAGGGCTGTTAGGACATGTTTTAGACGTGCAAGAAATTCAGCTCCTTGCGTCATATTTTTCGATGAGTTTGATGCATTATGTCCAAGACGCACTTCGCAAGATAACAATGGTGCTGCAAGAGTTGTAAACCAGTTGCTAACAGAGATGGATGGCATTGAAAGTCGTGAAGGTGTATTTGTTTTAGCTGCATCTAATAGACCAGACATTATAGATCCAGCTGTGTTACGTCCAGGGCGCCTAGACCGTGTCATGTATGTTGGTATGCCAGCTAGAGAAGACAGGCACGACATATTACGAAAGTTAACTAGGGAAGGAACAAGGCCACAGATTGCACCTGATGTTGATTTACAAGTCATAGCAGAGTTAACAGATGGGTACACAGGTGCAGACCTTTCTGGACTTGTCCGAGCAGCAGCCACAAACACTTTAACTAGCCATATTTCTAATGGAACTTTAGAGGGAGACATTTTTGTTACATTTGAAGATTTTCGTGCGGCATTAGCTAAATGTAAACCATCAGTTTCGGCAAAGGAGCAAATACATTATGAAAAATTGAGACTAAAATATTCTGGAATTGATGAGAAGGAAATGGAAATGGAGACAGAACCCACAAACGAAGAATCAATGGATACTGTGTGAGAGTCATTTAGTAGATGCATAATACAGACTCCGTAGTTCATTTATATTTATATTAAATCTTACATTTTAAGCATATATAATTCGAAATAATAGTGCCAAGTGTTCACTTAAGCTAATTTGTGATTAGATCTGTTTTATAGATGATTTTGTTTTTACGTCACATTCCTAATTGGCAATAATATCAACAACCAAATAAGTTGCTGTACAGTACATAAACATCACATTGTATGAGAATATTTTAAATTGTGTGTTATTGTTAAAGTAAATTGTTCTTTATGTAAAAGCTTCAACTTGTGATTGATATACTGAATTAAATAAGATATTTTTAATATTTTTTCATGCGTAAGGAGCGGGTATGTGGTAGTTAATATCCTAGAGCCAAATTCTTTTCTGCACTTATAATCTAGTAATCTAAGTGATAAATAAATTTATTTTTGACAAACATATTTGTGTTTATATTCTCAGCTTCATAATATTTGTTTGTACAATTTTTAACAGCAATGATCAATTTATGAAAAAAAAAAACCAACTGCCAAGAGGCATTCCTCACTGATAGAGTATTCTTCATAACTACCATATGTATGGTATTTAAATGAATGATTAGAGAATATGAATAGGACATTGTATCTGTTGAGCAGTGGCTAACTCCTTGTGTAGTAATAATGCAGAGGTCCCAAGGTTTAGTACCAGGCCATATGTTTAGTGGTAAATAGGGTTTAAGCTACTTCGCTGAAGAGATTCTATGGTATACCAGATAAAAAAGTTTTCTATTTTATTGCCGTTACAAATTAAATACTTTATAATTTGCCATGTTTTTTTATAAAGCATAAAATTTTCATATCAATCCTACTATTTAAACTTATAGTAATCTGGTACTGACAAAGCATTCATTATAATGGTGGCAACGAACATTCCATTATTGTAGTTTAGTTATATTTTCCATATCCAGGATTAGATGTTTACACCACATATTTCCCTCTATATTAATACAGCGAGCGCGACTAATGTGCTTCTCTATTGCAGATGGACATACCACTTAACACTGGAATTGTAGAAGAAAATTATATCTTTTGTCTCTGTGATATGTTAAATATCATTTAATAATACCAGTACTGCAGTAAATTAAGTTATATATGCTTTGTTACAATACTTACATTAATCCCCGCCTTTTGCATGCCATAATCGACAAATACAAAAATGAGTAACGTTTTTTTTATACATAGTTTTTGGCAACATGTATAAACGTATTAAAGTGGAGAATGTAATGCTCATTCGCTGTCAATTAATGTAATACAACTAAAAAATATGCTTTCCTTTATTTGGGAGTCCAATAATTTTTGTATTGTTAAATATTTACCAAAGCTTAATAAATTATTTAAAATCCAAAAGTGGATTAAAGCATATACCAAGCTAAAGGAATTAATTAATTGACAGTAAATGAACTATACATTTCACCTCTAAAGCTTCTACACCTATCAATCTATATCAAATAAACAATAACTTATACATCATTTTAACTAGCGTCACGTTATGCGAGGAATTTTAAAAAAAACTGCAATATCGACTATGATTTAATTGATAACTAAATCATCCTAACAGCGAAAAAGCGACGAGTTAGTTCCTATTTATCCTATCTCATGGGTTCGAATCCGAAACCACTTAAGGAGTTTGATTAAAGATAAGGATTTATAGAACCTACCTCTCTGGCATCTTTGAGTAGTAAATCTGTCGCCCAGATAAAACTAGAATATCGTATTAGCTAGAACTTACCGTTATCCTAAAGGCGTTTTTGGTGAACTCGTCTGTCGGCAGGTCCCAATAAAGCATTTCGTTTCTAATTTTGTATTCAAATCCGTCAGTGGTGTGTAGTAATATAGTCCTGCTGAAGGCGAGGACATGTTCGTCGACGGCTAAGGTATCCGATGTGATCTTCATTACGCCCCCCACACGCAGAAGAGTCGTTGAGTCCTGGTAAATTAAAACACATATTTACAGTAGATGACATATTTTTTATGATACGGATACCGTTGTAGTACGAAGGTTGATGGTCGAAGGGGCAAGAATAGCTTTGATATATTAATTTGTAAGGAAGTCGTACGTACTGAAATATCTAATGAGCTGCGAGTTCGATCGCAAAAGTGTTTGAGCAACAAATTCATGGTTTCTTAAACCTTAATCAGGAGATATATAGCCGTGATAGCCGAGTGGTTTGGGACCTCGGCCTCCGATTCGGAGGTCGCGAGATCGAATCCGGCGCGCACCGATGACTTTTTTGAGTTGTGCGCTTTAGAAAATTAAATATCACTGGCTTTATCCGCCAACCCGCATTTGGCCTGCGTGGTGGATTATGGCCTAAACTCTCTCTGAGAGAAGGCCCCGAGTCCCAGCAGTGGGAACATACAGTAGGTTGAAAAAAAAAATCAGGAGAAACCATGACCTGCTTTTGAGGACATACGATACCGACCGACCTGCACACGTCCACAGCGCAGTGTTTTCATGTTGACGCTTGCCATGTGCGATTTTTATTTTTGATAAATAATAACAATTAATAGTAATAACTGTTTTGTTTGTTCACTCGTTACTAGTTAAAAAAACGTTCAGTTTCAATCTACATATGTAATGCGAAGTTAAAATGTCAAGCGCTTATGCCAATTAGCAATCACTTACTTATTAAAAAAAGGAAACTTACGCTGTGCAACATAACATCGACTGTGAAGGTGGCGGGGTCATGAAGCAAATCGGGCCATTTTTTCATGAGTTTTACAATGTTTTGTGGTGAGTACAAGAAGTTCTTCTCGTTTCTTTTTCGGTAACGATTAAAGGGGAATAAGCAGCGATATTTATCGTACACGGTTGTTAGACCTGCAGGTGAAAAATGACTTTATGAACTTTTAATGCTTTCATTGTACTACCGCAACTTTTGCTTATCTCATGAAATTAAAAACGTTAGAAAATCAATAATTATATTTGGCATAACAAAGTTTGGGTCTTAGAAAGTAAAACCCACTTACTTAGTTTAGGACAGTGCGTGATAGTTAAAATGGCCTTATCGTCATAAATTTGTTCAATTGCGCCTCTCTCGTGAGGCGGATTGTCTATGATTGGAAAGAATATTTCCAGAAACTTTTCCACCACCATGTCCGCGTCTAATAAGCTGAAATTCTTTCTAACTAAAGGTATACCGCCTTTAGGGGTTATCGTGACACCATCCTAAAATTTACAAAGGTGAT
Source organism: Parides photinus (assembly GCA_018247975.1). Lineage (NCBI taxonomy): Eukaryota > Metazoa > Arthropoda > Insecta > Lepidoptera > Papilionidae > Parides > Parides photinus. The sequence goes on along the minus strand of DWHU01001134.1, from coordinate 2,806 downwards.
TTAACAATTTTTTTTATTAAACTAGCATAGCCTGCGAACGAATTTTTTTATTGGCGTAAATCTTATTACCTATGTTTGTTAATTTACACGAAATGGTATATTAAAGCATCGATAGGTTAGTAAAGCTCATGTACGCTCCTGTTGTCTTAGAGATGCAGTTTCGATCCTTACTGAGCTTGAGCTTGAGTTTTTAGTAAATGAAAACATTGTCAGGAAATTGACATCTAATTTGTTTTCAGCCAGCGGCATGGATAAATGGTCTTAACTTGACGTAGCTGTTAATTATAAGAATAATCCAAAACTTACAAGTTCTTCTAACATGGGAAATATCATTTTCAAAACTCTGATATAGTAATCGGGATCCGTGTAATCTGTGCACAGGGGATTTCCTTCGAGTTTGAGCGATTTTATTGGCAGATAATGACAATGGAGTAAAACAGTAGTTTTTTCAATGTAGTTATTTGAAACATCCAAATTGCGTAGGTGCGGTGTGGTGTTCTGCAAGCTGAAGCCGTCTAGTGTTCTGTAAATGGCATATGGTTAACTATGCATTCATCACTAAATATAATGTGGTATGTCTCGTAAACTATTTAGACATTTTTCGAATGTCTAGTTGGAACAGTTATGCCAGTATCATAATGTATGACGAAAGTAATCGACGCTGCATTGGTATCTTTATTTCGTTCATTATAGGAAGGCCTTTACTATCAGAGACGGTTTGAGTAGGTAAGCATAATGCAAACATTTTACTGTGTTATGGTTACAAGAACTGCTAGAGGAATCACAATGGATAGTGAAACTTTTATGTCCCAATTATAATGAAAGACATATTTTAAAATGTATTTAAAGTCAACGGAATAGAAAAAAAAATTATGACTTACGCTAGTCTATTGTTAGATAAATCTAATTCCACCAAATTCTTCCAATCGATGTAAGTATCCAATTTTATTATATCCAATTGGTGGTTGATAACATTCAGGGGGAAATACAAGAAGTGACTTATATCTGTTGAAAAAAATTTGCTGTATATTTATTTATTTTACGTTGAAATCCGCTAAAACTGTGTTAAAAATGTCAGACATCGTTTTTAAATTGCTGTATCTCAATTCAACACTTCTTGAAACGAGATTCAGAAGAAGGCTGAGTAATTGACGATTGATGATAAACTTTATATTTTTATAATTATGGTAACCCCATGTGGTAATGTTGCCATTGCACAACTGAACAATTATCTTCACAACAATGTAACGAAAAATTTATATGGTATATACAGCACTACATTGTGTTTATTGCAATCAGACATAAGATCTTTGGTTTCGATGCACCAGTAATTTCACTAATACCATACCTTCTAAAGCTTAACATCGAAAGAGCACCTTTAGCCTAACTTGTATAGACGGCCCCTGGTAACAAAAACCTATTACTTATAAACACATTTTTTTTTTACAACCCACTGTTGAGACACGGCGCCTTCTCTCCTAACGGAGAGAGTTTTGGCCATAATCCACCACGCTGGCCAAGTGCGGTTTGGCGGATAAAGCCAGTGATATTCAATTTCTTAAAGCGCACATAACTCAGAAAAGTCATCGGTGCGCGCCGGATTCGATCCCGCAACCTCCGAATCGGAGGCCGTGGTCCCAAACTACTCGGCGATCACGGCTTCTATATATATATTCTATTCTTATAAACACACGAAATCTACCAAAAATTAATTATATAGTTAAGTTTAATTTACTCCATAATATCGCTAAACGTATGGTTCGGAGCTTTATGTAAACTAAATACGTTTCCCTTCTTTAAACGTCCGAAATATGAAACGTAAATGTATATATGTCGTGATGATAATCTAAAAATACATCTTAGATATAAAGCTTTAAAACTTTTTTATACCGAAGAGTAAAAATAGACGAGTATATTGCCAGACTTACCCGGATTTAAAGTAAAAGCTTTTAAACACAACTTCGTCTCACTGTCCAGTCCCATCAACACTCGCTTACGCAGAATAAGCTTCGGAACGAAATCGATATGTTTTAGCATCAAATCTATGTAAGATATCGTTATTTTCAACACCACGTCGTCTCTATGCACGCTGAAGCCCAGTTTGTGTATCGCCACTAGCGCCATTCGACATCTTATCACAAGAAACTTGCATTTGTGTGGTGAAAACTGCATCATTTAAATATACACATTAGTGAGCATGACTCAGATGTTTTTGTTCGTCGGTACGTTTAACTTATGATAAATGGCAATCATATATAATGTGACGTTAAATAAGAGGTAAACATTACATTATGCTCGTAGTCTTGAAACATGACAATACGTGGTTTGCATTTGGCGGAGGAAATAGGAACTGGTGGTACTAACTTAAACAGTGTCCACCAAATTAATTTAAGCTAAATTAATAACTTACCAACGTAAATGTTCTATGTTAAAAAAATTCTATTTGGTTAACTTTGAATTATATTTACCTCTATAAAGCAAGGAATGAAGCCTTTTCCTTGAAGGTTTTGCAATAAAGTGTCCAATACATCCTCCTTACTCCATGTTCCTGGATAGCCCCTTACCTGAAAAAATAAAGTTTTATTAAATAATCATAATGCATTACTAGATGCACTGTTTATTTTTTATAGTATATTTTTTGGAGTAAGGGAAGGTACTGTTATAAATACTTACCGATACTTGTACAAAGTTATTATCATTCTTATATATCTCCTCCATCTGCTCCTGCTCCATCAACATAGCGCTCTGACAACAGTTATAAGGAATTTTATTGAACAAATATATAATAGATGTTAAGTTTGAAGAT
>DWHU01001133.1:0-13789 GCA_018247975.1 Parides photinus | reverse complement strand
TTGGGAAAATGGGAAGGAGGATAGAATAGACGTCCGCCAATCCGGGCAAAGGCAGATTTAAGGAACTTATATAACATTAACAGCCCACTTAATGTTCCCATTGCTAGGACTCGGGGCCTTCTCACATAATTAGAGAGTTGTGGCCTTAATCCACCACGTTGGCCAAGTACGGATTGGCGGATAACGCCAGTGATATTTAAAGTTATAAAACGCACGAAACTCAGAAAAAAGTATCGGTACGCGCCGGGTTCGGAACCCGTGACCTTTAAATCAAAAGCCGAGGTACCTAACCACTTGACTATCACGGCCTTAGGGATCTTGGAAAGCTGTATTTCATGAACCATGGTTTATTACAAGGAAGGAACGAAATTTGCCTCTTTCGATGCGTATTTTAAAATGTTTTCAAATTAAAGCTGTAATGGTAAAAACGTTCATCGAGTTTAGAAATAAACTTTTATGGCGAATGTATTGTGGTTAGTTAGTCGTAATTGCAGTATGTTAGGGGCCAATTCTTGCCAAACTAATAATTAGTGAGATAACTTATTTTTGATGCGACATAAAATGTCAGGGCTGCTAATTTCTGAATGTAACCTTAACCAATAAAAATAATAAGGAAATAAATCTTTTTAAAGTTCCTTGTTTTCTGTTTTAAGCTACGTATCGCTAGTTTTAGTCAATAATTAGCCATTTCAAAGAGATTATATTATTTAATTTAGTATGTCAGAAATTTTTATATTGGTAAAATTATAAGAAATAATTTGTGATAGTGTAAATATGTAGTGTGTTATAGCTTTTCAATTAGAAAATCACGTTAGATATAGGATTATTTCACCTGCCTCTGAGGCACAGTACCAAATCGCTTGTCTAATAACACATAGTACTGATTCGCTTCCAAGGAAACATTACGGAGTGTGATTGATAGCAAGTGCCTTTGAATCGGTCTGACAAGTTACTACCATTGTATAGTGAATCTGGTACCCCAACATTACTATATTAAGGTTGTCAGTGTAAAGATAGAGCCATGACCGCACGATCCGTGTACGATCGCCAATAATAAATCTGGTCTCATTCCTTAATATCGTGTGAAATTAGTCATTTATTTGTGACTACGAACGCTTGATATAAATAATTACTGATTGATGACTAAAAGTAATTGTATAAATAAAAAAGTTTTGTGTTTGTGCTTTCAAATATAACTCGTGTAATAATTGGATAGTCAAAATTTGTTAATAAATTAAAATACTGATGTTATGTTTTCCAACATTATCAATTTAAATGTTTTATTACAAGTAGAAAAATAAACGTATTATTTCTAATTGCATTTGTATTTCCCTTGCTCGCTTATTAAATATGTAATATATAACATAGTTATTGTATTTATGGAGTCAAAATGATTATAGCCATTGTTATTATCGATTGAAATTCATTTAAAAATATGTTACAATAAAATGTTCATTTTAAATTTTATAGTGTTTTTATTTTATTAGTGCTACGATTTTCTGTACTGTACTTCGAAAGTCATTAATGTATCACCACATTATCTTAAGCCGACATACGCTCTCTACTGAACATGAGACTTCTCCCAAGAATCTCCACTTACATTACTGCATATATTATCATAATATGCACAAATTAGCATGCACCACGTTATTCGGGCGTGTCTCATAATGACGAACTGAAAATTGGAGGAAAGTTATTACTTTGATTAGTAATAACGGTATTTTTTTTACTACAATATGTAAAAATGTAAGTTCCAATATTTTTTTATTTTCTTGGTCGTTCAATTTGTTAACGAACAAAGGAATTTCAACAATTAACATTCAATCGACGATTTTTTCTTTGCCCAGTTAAAGGAATTCGTTTTCATAAATATAAGTCGTGGTACTATATAATTTTATGTCATATTTTCAAGTGACACATGACAATGTCAATTTATGAAAATTACATTGTTTTGCTATTACACGATCATTGATCCTTAAAACAGAAATTTGACGAAGGTTAACCCTTGATACCTTATAAAGTTTTACAAAATAGAACAAGGGAAAAATATATTTCATTGATTATACCATTTAGTTTCATTTTATATATTGTAAACATGCGCTACGTGGACTCTCCGCGAATAATGACACGTCGTGATAGTTCTCTGATATTAACAAAGCGATCAATGTCAGAGATAAAACCATATGGGGGACATAACTTGACAAGTAAACAATCTCTGGCTTTTGGCGGTGAGTCGGCAACGTGTTTCATGAATCGACCCAAAGGCACCGTACAGAAGGAAGTTGTAACATTTTTGTTCAATTCTATGCTGCACTGTATAGTTGAATCTTGGGAAGTAACGAGCCAGTTTAAAAAAGAAGACAGCTCTTTCAACAAGGAATTTGTCAAGGCGTCTAGTGCAACATTTCAACAAAAAAGGAAAAAGTCTAGTGGTTAGATTTAATCATCATTTTATATTGTAAATAAGAGTAATAATACTGTACTAAAAATCTAATTTTAGCAAAACTTTCGAAGTTAAGGAAGTCAAGAAATGAATTAATGGACGACACACAGGTGATTATTACAAGGAATATTTTATGGATCTTCGAAGAGATCACTGGATTGTGACCTTTATTCTTAGTTTACGTGTGGTGATGTGACTTAACACAGGTTAATGTAACATCGTGTTTGTGTATTATAATGGTAATAGACTGCAAAATTTTAAGTTGGCCAAAACTGGAGGATCAGTCCATGTAATTAGTTTTTTGACTGTCATATATTACCAAGAACCTTACAAAATTTGTAAAACGTAATTTTATTTGCCTACAACACCATTCATCACGAAGAATGCTGAGCACGTCTGTTACTATCAGGCAAACATTTGACTTTTTCGTCGATTCGCTATATAAAAAGAAGCGCTTAAAGTCTGTATTAAACGCTACAAATAATAAATAATTCATTCATAACAGATTTATTGCAAAATTATTTAGGAGGAAATATTCCCAATGTCTTGGTGGTCTGCGCCTGATGAGCAAGCAACCATCCGATTCAAAAATGGTAACATTTACGAAGGTGATATATCCATGAAACTCATGCATGGTGACGGCTGTTTCATGTGGGCAGATGGAACTGTTTATACGGTAAAAAAATTCGTTTACGTGAAAGCAAATATTTAATCAAATAGAGAATATTAAATACATTGCAATTTTGTGATGATGATATTAAATGAAAAGTAATATTTGCCATTTATGAAATCTATTAAAGAAAAATATTTTTTTATAAACAGGGAAAATTTAAAGATAATGAGATGAATGGAAGGGGATTAATACAATGGAAGGACGACACTTGGTATGAAGGAGATTTTGTTGGAAATATACGTCATGGCAAAGGCCTATATGTGGACTCTCGGAAACAACGCTCTTATATAGGGCAATGGCAATGTGGAACTAAAAATGGACATGGTGTTATATATTACTCGCATACTTTTAAAAATTCTTACGAAGGGCAATGGCTTTACGTAAGTAAAAGAATAATATTATTTACATGCTATAACTATTTAATTAGTATTGATAATTTTCTCTAGTCTCTACTTTAGCAATTTTGTTGTATTGTCTATATTAATCAATAAAGGTCTCCTTCAATAGATTTAGGTCATGACTGAAAAATTTTTTTATTTCTTAATTTTGTCGCATGTCACTTTTGCTTATTTTTATTTAAATATACCATATAAATGACAGGGAACTTAGAACACAACTTCGAACAAGTCGACCTCGCCAGCGAGGGAGGCTGATACATTTCTGGGGCCACGGGACCCCGATTATCATGAGAGATAGGAACGTTGCTGGAGTTTCTTCCGCCATTTCTTCTGCCAGCGATAACGCCGTTCGAAGTGGTAGTAGATTTCATTTAGAAGCTACCGGTCAAGATGAGGTTCGGCCCTCTCGAGCGCCCTTGGCACGGAATGCTAAACGCGCACTGAGTGACAGTCCAAGCCGAGGTCCCCTCTCGGGGACTTTTGCGCCTAGTCACTCCACGGAGCGACCGTCGAAGCGTCAAAGAAGCTCGACGGCGCACCCGTCCGGTTGTGAACCAAAGTAGCAGCCCGAGCCGAGGTTCCCGAGGGAGCCCTCGAGCTCAGCTACTAGTAAGAGGCTTAGGCTAGCACCTTCCGTGCTCTGCTCCCTCGAGTCCGGTGTTGCTCTTAATCTTCTTTTTAGAAAAACGAATGGATATCAATATCCAAAAAAAAAATAAACTCAAAAAACGTGAATAATAATATTTTAGAACGTACGTCATGGATTTGGATCTAGAGAGTATTGTCCGCTCAGTGGGTACGAAGGAAATTGGGACCTTTATGTGAGAGAGGGTAAAGGCTTAATGATCTGGCCAAATCATGATGTAAGTTAACTCTTTAAAAAATGTTTTCCTGTGTAAATGCAAAATAATAAATTTGTACTGTGCAGTTTTACAGAGGCCTTTGGAAAAATGGAGTTATGTCTGGTAATGGAACGTATATTTGGGATACTTTTCGTAACGATTCCATGTCACAGCCTTCCGTGATTATGTACCGAGGGCAATGGTTAAGAGGACAGCGCCATGGATATGGTATATTAAATCTTGGGCTCAGTCTGGGGGCATATTACAGCGGGGAATTCAAAAACGACCAAAAGCATGGAGCGGGTATGTTGGTATCTAACAATGGCTTTATTTTACAAAGTAAACAGTTGTTTCGAGATGGAAATGTCGATACATTAGCCATAGAAGACGAAGAGAATGTGGTAACCATGATAAAACGTGAACAAGTACTGGAACCGTATAAATTTGACATTATCGACAATTCTGTAGGTCTTTCTTATCACGTTAAACAAGCAATCCAAAATATAGATAAACAACAAGAAATAAGAACAATGATTATAACGAAATTCATAGAATCCAACAGAAATATGTTTAGGCACATATATTTGTCAGAAAATGAAGAATTTTACGAGAATAATGTCTCCGATGACTTGACTAATTTCGAACTGAGTTCATTACAAAAGTCTTTGCAGTGTTATAAAAGTGATTTAAAAAGAATTTATTATAAATATTGCACTTTGTGTAATTGGAAAGAAATATCTTTTACTCCTATATTAATTCGCCTTTATTTATGGCAAATATATTATGATTGTAACATACATGAGAAAGGCCTAACACTGGTTGAAATCGACAACATTTTTTCACAAAATTCGAGATGGCTAGCACATTCACCTCATGATCCATTTGAGCCAATATTTTTTTGGCAATTTATACACAGCGTGGTTTCAGTCGCCAATAAATTATACGCAAAAAAAAGTATGCCGGGTCCAAAACCTGATACAATACTAGCAAACGCATTTCGAACATTTATGGACAAAGACATTTTGCCCGGAGTAAATCGCCATAAAGGTATAGTACTTGTCTATAGTATCCAAATAGTGCACTATGTCTTCACCATATATCCTTTTTGATACAGATAAAAGTGGTGATGGTGAGAAGTTGAACTTCACGTTCGATGTTCAACTATATTCGCCATTTCAATTAAAGCTTCTTATCATCAGTAACAAACGCCCACTGCCACAGCAGTTTTATCAATGGATTCACTTTTATCAATACTACAAATTACAAAAAAGACAGATCGATAAAAATATTAACTTTTTAAATAGGTGTGACTTTATTTATTATCTGGATATATTAACATAATTTTAACACGTTTCTGTTTTACATTAATAGAACTTTTTTTTAACATTAAACTCATAAATACTAATATATACAACTTAATCTTATTCTGTACCAATCTATTTTAATTAAATAAACGTTCTAAAATTTTGTTTAATTAAACTGTCTCTGTCGTTATCTAGATAGACAAACCCGACCATTAAAAATATTAATGTGTATCAAAGTAAAAAAAATATATTTAATATATAGTACCTCGTGACGTTTCTTATTCACGATTCTTATTATACAGGACGGCTTACGAATGGCTACGGCGAATTCATCCCTTTAAAAAGTCTTTATAAACTTTATCAAAGTTTAGGTGAACCTCATACGTTATTGAAATTCCTTTGTGCCATTCGTTTACCACCTCACATTCATGAACAAACTCAACCTGAAGTCATAGAAACATCAAAAAACGAAGCTCTTGGAAGGAATGCCTACATTTTCGGAGATGAAATGACATACATGTTTAGTAAGTGAATAAAAGTCTGTCTTTTATAAATAAATATCAAACTAAAACAATAGCCAAATTTTATCATTATAATAAGATGCATAAATACATATGAAATATTATAGCTAATACATCGGTTTAATTTAGACTTGGACATCGGCAGTTAAATTTTAATTTAGGCATGGAGTACTAGAAATCCATATTCTTGGATTTGTTGTGGACTCTCTTTAACAAGTGTATCTAAAGCTTTACTATGATAAAATAAACTTTTTAATACATCCTCATTAAGTTTATATATGTGGAAAATAATCTTTCGTATTTTGATTATGTATCAACAGCAATTATTACCCAATTTTAAAGGATTTTTTTTTTAATTCACACTACATTGTCTAGCCCCAAAGTAAGCTTTAAGAGTATACTACGCTTGCTGATAAACTACTTAAACAATTTTTCTTTGTAAATATATACACTGGTAGCTTGTGTGTCTGGTAGATTGTCGCTGAATCTTCTGAACTAGTCTGAATCTTGAATATCAATGATTAACTTTAAATTTAATAATAAATTCTTTCACTTAAGGTTCCTTCGAAGACCAAGGATCTGAAAATCTTGTTAAAAAACGATATAGTGAATTAAAATTATCAAAATTTTCAAATCTATCAAGCAAATCTGTAATCGCTATATTTTGTTTAATATTTCCCCAAGTATATGAAGACCACAAAACATTAAACTTAAACATTGAAATAACATTCTTCGAGTTTTTTGAAATTTTCGTTGCATGTGCCATTAAAAGTTTTGCTGTTGGTGAATCGGAATTACAGAAATTATTGATAGACGTGGGCACAGTAGCACCGCCTCAAACTCCAACTGAATTTGTGAATTCATAAAAATTAATAATTAATAAAATATTTCGAAAGATTGTAATTTTTTATTACATAGCTAGAAAATGCCCAAAAAGTTATAACTTATATAAAAAACATATTATTTAAGAGATACTTGAGTTCAACTAAAAATTTAACTCTTTTTTAAATTCAATTAAGCGACAAGTCGAGCAGGCGTTCTCCAGTTTGACTATTATACACAGCACCGCAATGCGTTCCTCGTCTTGAGACATGGGATGTTAAGTCTCGTTATCTCAGAAATGTCACTAGCTACAACTTCCTTTAAACCGGAACACAGTAATGGTTGCACACTACTGTTTGGCGGTAGATATAGAAGCTGCAGTGGTACCTACCTAGACGGTTTCCAACAGAGCAGACCTACCACCAGTAGACATTTCAAAATCTGAACTTATTATAAATCAATTAATACAAAGCCATCTGTATACATTTTGATCTGATGCATTCAAAAAAATTCGTATTCCTTTGCATTCCGGTTTTCTCGTGGGCATCAAACGACAACATCTCTCTTATATTCATTAAGTATAATAAACATAACAAACCCTCGAAAATATTTTTGCTTTTATCCGCGGCGGTTCCGTTCTATGCTCCTCCGCCGCAGAGAAACAATATTTAAACGAAATTCTGTTATTCGTTATACCCCAAGGTCCATTCGGCCGACACACAGATGAGTTATAATTCCCTCCGCGACTACCGTAGTGAGAAAATAAAATACGCGCCTTCCTTACCATACTCTATCTATGCCGTGCTCATGAAAACTTCCAATCTTGGTCTTACTTGTAGTAACCACCATAGATAAGTCTTCCGCCATTGTAAGGTGGTTTCAGTCAGCGTTATGCTATATGAACCTGGCCTGATTTCCTAAGCCCTCCGCTCGGCAATTAGGTTAAAGCGGAACAACTTCCAATGCCTAGGGCATTGGATCATAAAATTGAGATAGTTGCTAATTCCTTAAGAACTAATTTTTTTAACTCTAAGAAACTGGTTATAATAGTTATTACATCACACTGGTAATGTGGTAATCAATTTGTACTTTAGAATCGACGATGTTTTATGTGTTTACAATTCATAAAATTTTAAGACAAATTAATATTAGTAGAGAACGTAAACTTCTATAGTTTCTGTGAAAACAGCTTTCATAACAGACAAGCAATTTTTTGATGTTTCATCACCAAGTATCGAGGCTATGTATTAAATACACAAAAGCTTGTAAAAACGTTTTAAAGTGTTAGAGAAACCGTACCAGTTTTTCTTTAATTTAAATGAGATGTTCTACAGTTTGTGTCGAATTAGTCTCATATTTTATAATCTGTATTCTTGATTTTTAATTTTTCTGTTTAAATCTCGATCAAATTGATAAAAATAAACATTTAACGTCATTTAGTGAGAGCATATTCTTTACACTAATTTTTACCTTTTGGATTGTACCACAGTACTAAATCATTTCATCAAAATGCGATTTAAAAATCCAATGGCTAAAAAACCTCAACAGATCTTATTCTCAAAAAACACTTACGGACCACATGTAAAAGTGGAAAATTGGGATTACGCTATGCGGGCAGAGAAAAAGGATAATTATGTATATCGAGATCAATTGAGTAATCACTTAAGCACATATTTACGCCTTGGAAATAATGATCAAGGTATTGGGCCAAGTGAAACAGGCCACATGCTTCAGGAAATCTTCACTAAAACTAATCCCGTATACAATTATAGGCCCCTTGTTAATTTTACTTCATACCCTTGCACTGAGTAAGTAAAAATAAAAATGGAAGTAAAGCTCGTTGAACTAATAGCGGTTATTCAAAATAGATTATGCACATTGTTGTTTATAAATTTCTTATAATTAATATTAATAGAAACATGGCAATAAAAGCCATAATTTAACAAAAGTTCTTTACACAAATACAACGGCACATTCATAACAGTAAGGGTGCCTTTAAAAATTATCATGATCTTTTACACTGAGCTCATCATTGCTTTAAGACATAACAGTACTACAAACACGCTAAACGAGTAAGTTAACACCACTTCTTTGAACGAATCGTAGTTCTGTAGGTTTTAAATTAGGTTTATTATAATAATTATTAATTTATAGGTATTGCGTCTAAATACCTTAAATATTTTTTTTTATTTCGAAGAAGTTTAAAATCGCTAATAATTATAACATTTATTCATCGCTGTTCTAATACGTAATATTACAAAATGTTTCCGTATGCTTTTTTCTTTAATTTTTAGTACACCAGGTAGAAACAAATTAATGAAGACCGCGGGTTTACCGCAATTGCCACCAGATTTCGGTATAATGGATTACCTTTCAACTCAACAAGACGATTACAGAAATCCTTACCCATCAGTAGCAAAACCGGTAACTGTATTGCAATATACATTTTTTTTATTTATATTATATCTTTGTAGAGAACCGTTAAATTTGTAAACGACAATTATGTATCTCAAGACAATATTACGTATTTTACTTCTACGATTTCATCCTTGAACAACTTGTTTTTTTACAGCTCACTTTGCCTTCTCCGATATGGCTAATGAACCGTATTATTCGCTCGCAATTGACACAAAACTATGGAACGGCGCCACCTCGTGGAGACTATCAGTGTTTGGACACTCACACTCCAATAGATCACATAAGAAAAATGAGACTATCGCGGCGCCAATCATTTGATCCAGCTTCAGGTCTTCAAGATTTTCCCAAGCTATAGTGCGTAAATAATAAAATGTGTAACTATTTTTGATATTTTATTTAAGACTTTTGATTGATACAAAAGAAACAAACCAAAGCAAAATTATAAAACAAAAAACAAAACGTCAACTGATCAAAATAAAAAATAACTAACATACACGCAGAGAACAACACTTCCATTATGTGTATACATAATATACCTTTTCAAGTTAACAATTAAAATGTTTAAAATATTAATGCCGATGTTTTGTTCCAACCAAAATATTAAGTAGAAAAAAACTCCATGTATACTTTTTTTCACATATTAATTTTTAACAGAAGACAAGACTTTTATTTATGATTTCATTGTGTATATGTAAGGCTAATAATCTAATTAACAAATTGATTTATACATTGATATAAACAATACCTGACTTTTTTATAATTTCGATGGAACACATTTTATAAAAATAAGTGTAATACATTTAGTTGTAATATCTATACTGCTGTATAAGACCACTACTGCCTCGAGAACAAACACAAGTGCACTCTTAATTCTTTTTTGTTTTTATTATCGAGACGTATTTGTCTGTGAAAACATCTTAAATACAATGAATCAAAATAGGTCAGCTTAATATTTCATTTAACAATATTACAAACTGTTGTTAAAAAAAATTATCCTATAAAGTATCGCAAAATAAAAAAAATGCCCGGAGATCTGTAATATTAATATTTCTCGAATAATCGTTGTCAAAACTATCACAAATTAAAAATGGAGGTTAGTATTGTTAAATCTGTCTTACAAAATGTATTAGAACTCTTAATAAAGCATGTTAAACATACATTATACAATCTGCTATTTATAAATATTTGTTATATAACTTTAAAAAAGCTCGACTGTAAAGCTTACTGCTTTAATATTAGAACTGAAATAAAGGCGATTGAAGTAATGCCTAATCTACCGTAAGTACTAGTTGAGTAACACGGTTGTTGATTTATGCAAAGCGACAATCACTTCATCTGGTTTAACACTTTATTGAACATATTACATAAAAAGTACTTCAAATACTAAATCATTATAGAGCCAAATAATACAAGGATAATTAGAGGCCAGAATAAGGGTTAAGATTAGGTAGCAAAGTACAAAGATTTATCAATTATTTCTAAACTATCGCCAGTTTTTTAATCCGAAAAAAGTATATTGTAAATGTCAGAGGATAACAATAAAAACAAATTATTTGCATTAACATAAAATATAACATATAAAAGGATGAAGAAAGTACATACGCATCAGGCAATGCACTCCCAATGAGATACCACCCAGAGAAAACATAGTTCCTAGTAGAGTAAAAAAATAGCAGTAAAAGTAATTCAGTTATATACCATCAAATGTAACAAGGTTAAAATTTCTTGAACAGGCTGATTTATTCCGATTTTTATGGTTTTTGCAAAATCGATTTATGCAATCTTTCTATAAATTTTTACTAAAGTAATAATTCGTAATTAAGCAATCATGCAACAACAGTACGACAATTATCAAAATCAAATAAGTTTTAAAAAGTCTAAAATATATGCTATTATAAATAAGGTAAAAAATCTTGAAAAAGTAATATAACATAACAAGGTGTAGTGAACATTTCATCATAACAAAAAGACCAAATTAAAAGATTATTTTTACATAAAAGTTTGGAATTAGATAAAAATCAATTTATATTTCAAGTTTTAAATTAATTATACATAGTACATATAATATTCTGCTGTCAACACTTGCATGATTTGGAAAAGGAGCTTATGAATATCCCAGCAATGCATTATTAAATGGGCTGTATATTATTTCGTTATAGCAATTTTATTTTTCGGTCTTTGAAAAATTATTTTATTAACAAACATATGTTACAGAATAATTATTCATACAACACCCCATAAAGATCTTTATAAAATTATTGTAAAGAACAGTAAATGCATGTCTACATGTCAGATTTGTCACAATATTTAAAGAAAAATAATGATCTGTGCTTTTAGTACTTTTAATATAACTTTTAATTACATTTACATGTGTAAAAATTAGACATATTGCTTTATAATATATGATAAAATAAATTTTTACAGATTTCATGACCTTGTTATTTAACAACTTTGGGTCTTGAGACAGCAGGCATAGTCACAAAAGGAATCATTAGGTTATAATCATCATAGCGTAATTATATCTCATTGAATATTGTTCAGTCTAATCTGCCCATACTCAGCTCACTATGCTTAGTTTTCTGAATGCACAGACCTCTGAAAATTTAGTTTCATTTCAAGTGTACTATTTGTTTAAATATAGGAATCATTATATTTTCCTGAAAATGTCCTCACATAGATCATTTCTTTAAATTTGGATGTGATCATGAAAATTTTGTAAACTATTGCATTTCTACAGAACTAAAAATTTTTAAATTATGAAAAAATGAGCATCATTCATCTATAAATTGCATAAGATAAAGTTTACATTAAAAAATTAAATAAATTATGATTCTTATATTTAGTCTTTGTAGTATATTTAGGTTGTAGTATAGTTCTATAAGTAATTAATGAAGCCACATTTTGTAACAGAAGACATCTTTATTATTTGAGGCAGCTTCATATAATACAAATTGTTTTAAACTTTAAAATTCAAAACAGAGCAAAATATAGTATATAAAATCCTCTATTTTCGTTTGCAAGTAAGCTATTTTGACAGATGGTAAATTTCACATATTGTACTTAGTTTAATTACAGTGACTACTTAATTCTTGCTTTAAATTATTCAGTATTACGATTTATTTTACATATTATTCAATCCTAATCAATAACAAAAACACAGAGGACCATTTACACATTTCAGTGGATACGCCTTCTTTTAAATCCCTTGCCTTTTTTAGATTTCAACTTGTGTTTTTTAGATGTCTGTTTAGTACCCGTTATTTCATCAGCAAGCACACCTACTGTTGTTAATTTTCTTCTACGATTTTTCTCTGCTTTAGTGACAGGCAGACGTGTAAGATAACTTTCTTCATATTCAGTCTTTTCTTGCTCATATTTTGATATAGAATGTTTAACATGATTTCCTGTTGAAACTTCAAGAGGTGCTTCAGAATATTCCTCACGAAGTTCACGCATAACACTTGAGTTGAGAAATTGTTTCTTTGTTTTTTCTTTATTTTTCTTATCACTGTCGATTTTTGAAGTATTTTCATCAAAATGCACAGCTGCCAATTTTGGAGGAACATAGATATTAGACTTATTGCTTTTCTCCTTTCTAGATTCTTCTGCCTCACTTTCATCACTAGTATTTTCATTACTATCATGTATTTTACTAACTAAATTTTCAGGGTTAGCATGATATGATTGGGGATCGTCTTCAGTAATTGAACCAACAACTGCAGTTTTTACAAGTTTATCTATTTGATATTTTAACTTAGAGTCTATAGGACGTATTTTCTCCAATACGGTTCTTATTTCAATGAGTCTATCAATAGAAGGATCAGATTCTATTCTTTCACCTGAACATTTTCGAAGAACAATGTAAGTTAAATTTATCAAATAACTTAATAACATTTGATATTTCATCTCAAGGAAACTTAATCCTTTTTCTGTAGATACTTCACCACTTCTCACTCTGACTAACATGTTGTCCACTAGTTGTGAAACCTGTTGCACATTTGTATTCATCTCTTTCAATAACTTCACTGCTTGTGGAAGGTCAGGATGTTCCGTTTCATCCATTGCCTGGAAAGTTTTTTTTATATCATTCATTTCATAGCAATACTAAAATAAAAATGATTCATGTTATATATTGTTTGAAGGCAACAATAAATATTATTTAAACTATAATTTTTACAACTATATGGATAATGTAATAATACCATGTAAATATTGTTATTTTCATAATTCACAACATATATTGATAAACAACACCAAATGGAAAAACCATATTATTTAAAAATAAATAGATATTTAGAGCATATAACTGTTTCAGATTTAACCTACAATTCGAAAGTATCTATTAAAACTTTATAACTAAACCTAAAC